>JAQGBY010005721.1:0-14221 GCA_034698785.1 Mycogona germanica | reverse complement strand
TAGAACTGGTAATTGCGAAAAATATAGAGTTTCGTGCAGACCGGGAGTTGAACGCCGGATCCCTGGATTTCCGGTCCTGGAATTACCAGTTCTAATTAAAATAATAGTAAATATTATTTTAATAAAGTGAGTTCGCCACTCGGTTCGTCTCCTTTATTCGGCCTGTCACGAATTCACCATTTAATATATACATCATCCAGACGTCCTACTAAATCCCTCATTTATTTTTTTTTTAATCTATCTAACTGTTAAAATGAATACTTTTTTTAATTAGTTCTTTAAAGAACACAGAGCACTTCAAAACACTAAAGAATATTAAGATGATTATACATTATTTTACGATTGAATGAAATGATACTGGTATCTATTTAAACATTTCCTTACATTTTAAACCGGGTCGTCATTTTAGGTTTCTCTAAAGTGAAAGAAACATCTGTATGTTAATGTTTACTGCTCTTACTGTGTATGTGAATACATAATTTCTCGAATTTCAATTTTGAATGCCTCTGTTTTAACTGTAAGCCCACCAAGCCTAGACAAGAGCGATGCCCAAATTAGAAAGTCGTAAAGAGATGGGACAATAAAAGATTGCCGCCATCAGGACACGTTTGTCAAGTGTTTAGCGGAAGTGACAACTGATAAATTCTATTAAGAGCTCGCTGGCTCGAGTGTTGGGTTGCGGCGACAGATTGTTGACGCTGCGCCCTGGCGGTGGTGGTGGTGGTGGTGGTGGCGCAGTCTAGTTTTACCGGTGTATTTAAAGTTTGAGATCGTCTTTCGTCGAAATTAATTTAGTTTCGCGCGGGCACCACCTGCAATGCGGCAACACGGGTTCTTATGGGCATGAGTGGGGAGAGGGGGGGGGGATGGGATGAAGATGAAACGGGCCAATCCTCTCAGACACGCTGATCATCGCTTCCAATAGGAAACGCCGTTGGGACTCATCGAAACATTGGGCTCATTGGTTTCCAACTTGATGGCACAGACTCACTTTCTACGCTTGCGTTAATATGCACTTCAAGGAACCGGATTTTAAGTGCTGGAAAACATCTCTACCAAAGAGAAGTACAATGCGTCAAAGACATTCTTAAAGTGAATTTCGATTTTTCAAAAAATTACCTTCTGATAATTGTCATTTTTGAACGCGTCCACTTATAATATAATTTTTTGAGCGTCTTTCTTTTTATATGACTACAGTTTGGAGGACATATCAATGGAATTCAGCTCGAATCAGCTTCAGGACTCCGGAGAATAACTTAGTCATGTGAACAAATTGAAATGGAAGTGTAAAAATGAGTGGAAATAGGTAGAAATTCAAATTTGGAATGCAGTACAGAAATAATCCTTAATAACTCTCGCATTTTTATCTGTCGTGAATGAATGACATTTTTTCCGCAGATTTGAGCTTGCACTGTTACACATTGGAGCGGTGAAGAGCGTCACAGACAAGGCTTTTGGGGTGAAAAATTTGAAAAAAGAAATTTGAGACTCGCAATTCGAAAGTTGTGCAAATTGTCACCAAACTTACTAATAATCTCGGGTATTAGCTTATTATATATTTGTTTGGTCGAGTTGCTAAAAATATTATGAGACCTCTACTTTTGTTTGGGTGACGCTGTATTCGCCATTACAATTCTCGAAGCAACAACTTAACTTTTATTTTTTAGACAATTTTGAGATGGCATTAACATCGTACTCAAGGGTTGTTGAGAGGGATCCTCGCGCCCAAGCTTGTAGCGTCCCGATATCCAGTATTGGGGCAAGATAAAACTTTTAACTGCTTCATCATTAGCTGGTTTGCTAAACTTATTGCACAATTCATCAGGATCACCTCTCACACCTTCAGCTTTGGTCAGAATATAGCTAGAAGGAATATCTAAGTAAGTGAATCTGTCGAAGATAGCAAAGCCAGCAACACTGTTGTGGGACATTTTATTCTTTCTAGCGCAGTAATCCTATTTCAAATCATTTCCCATCTCCCTCCTAACAATATCGAATACTATCGAACGCTAGGCATATCACCAGGCAAAGTGTTTCAAAAAGAGAACGTCATCTAGTAATCCGGACCTGCTTCATCTCCCTCTCTCCATCGCGTCACGTATTCCAATTTCTTTTCTGCGCCCGCCCAATGAGCGGTCGGGTGAATAGACGGGCGCGCCACTAGCAGTATTTGTCATGCCGTCCTGTTGTCCTGATTAGGCGTCTTTTCTTCGCTGTATACTCACAAATTAACCTTGTTCCGTAACGATTTTTATCTGACGCACGTACTCGCTGTTTCTTTTTAGAAGTCGCGATTGCCCTGTCACAACTATATACTTCTTAATGGGGTTTTTTTGGCTAATGCGCAGACGGTCGTGGCGCGGGCGGACTGTTCATGTGTAGACACTGTCGCACGCGTTGCTCGTATGTGCAAACGCGCCCGGCGCCGCTGATTGATGGATGGGAGACCTGCGAAAGCAGCTGCAGATAGATTTTCAGCACTAGCTTGAATGTGGGCGCACATTGTGTCTCGACATCAGGCAGACGATTACCATAGTTGCCCGCGATTCATCTCCACGGGCCATCAATGGATTACTTTTGGAAAGTATCGCATCCACAACTTCAACTTCTTCGCCTATTTCAAAACATGGATTCACGTTGATCGTTTGATTTTTTCTATGTTCAATCCTAGAAAAGCTTCGTCTCAAATTTAGCATTGCATTTGTACAGTATTCATTGATGGACGCACCTAACGGTATCAACTCCACAACCACAAAGTACGACTCGTCGTAGCCCAGTTGGGTTAGCGACTGACTGGCTCGACGGTCCCGGGTTCGATTCTCGGCGCGGGCTCTCGAAAATTTCGATCCCGGGGTACTGGTCGTTCCACCCTCGCACAGTGCCTAAGCACCATGAGGTGGACGTGACGCCTGTAGTGCGGTTGACTACAGTTGATTGGGAAACAAAAACAAAATTAAAACAATTACAATTAGGTCGAAGGCTTTGATAAAATGTTATAAATTTGAGACATTGGTACTTGACAATTTATAATTTTTTTATTTAAATTCAATTTCTTTATCTACAACTGCAGTAAACAATGGTTTTGTTAATGCTATTGTTAAAACTATTCTAGTGTATCCAGAGACAGTGCAGTTGTTGTGATCTGGTTGATTCGGGCGCCATTGGGTTCCTCAATTGTCGCCCGTCTTTCACTGGGAGGGCGCGTCTCAACTATAAACCGCGCCCCATTAATAACTAAATCCCGGCATGACTTGACGACCATTTACATAGAGAGCGTGCTCGGAAAGTCAATGTCTGAAGATCCTCCCGGCGACAGTGTCTGTACGCAAACCGCCGCGCGCCTTGCAATAATTGCATTAATCATGTTCCTGACATTTTGTCGTGCAGGTCTCACGTATGTGTGTGTGTGTGTGTGTTGATGGTTAGGCAGCTTCTTTTACGCTTTTATAGATAAGCATCGCGCTGGAAAATTGCAGCGGGGTTTTTTTCACCTTTTCTTTCTGACAAGGTTGGTGGTGGAAAACTGTTTCATTGTGCAGGTATATCAACGTCGCTTGGCAATTGTTTGGGCTCTCAAAGTTACAGCATTCGAATAACTTTGTTGAATGGTTGTCACCTCAACAATTGTGAAGTTTCAGATTGCATCTTCAGTTTGCATCCCTAATTCGATATCAGTTTCACCTGCGCTTTTCATACATCCGATTCAGTAACCAATCATGATATATATTTTAACTTAGAAGTGAGATAGGACTAGTATTTTTTCTGTCTTCGTCTGATAATTTTAAATCTAGATTCATGACTTTATTTTACTAGACTACTGGAATAGCAAGATCGAGATTGATCAACTTGCGTCTTGTCTCGAGAGAAATCCCAAGCTTAACTACAAATCTTTGCGCATGTATTCGTATGAATACTCTGTAAAGTTGTTTTTTTCGCAAACTCCATCACGTTACCAAAACCTTTAGAGGACTTATATTAGTGTAGAAGTAACTCGATGTACTTCTTTCCCCCTGAAACATATTCTACACGGATGAGTATTTTTTTTTTCTTCTCTAACGTCGATTAGATTTGTGTTCTCATTGACATTCTAGGTAAACATCAACCGAAACGGCCTAGGTCTCCGTGGAGCGTGTAAGTTTGGGGTCGCAGGCTCAACTCTTGCGTTCCCCTGAGCGTGTTAGCGTGCATTTCTCCTAGTCGAAATTTGAATGCACCCTCCATCGAAGAAGTATAACATTTGCTGGTTTTACTTCGTATTGTGGGGCTCAGAACGAGCTCGTAAATTGAACGATTTTTTTCTTCTTTGTGCGACGTCCTTTTCCTATTCTTGGTTCGATACGAAGGTACATTCGCAAAGTTTCGTGAATAGATCACCAGGAATTACTTCGCTGATGAATACAATACTACGAAAGGTACATTCACATCATTCTTGAGCCTTTACCTTTCCCAACTTTCCATTGAATTGTTACGACATTTTCTAAAATATACAGTTTTTTATTTTCTGTTATCCCGTTGTATGTAACTTTGCCGGTCGTATAATTCGACAATAAAATGAGGAAGTTAGATTTTTTTGGTACCATTTCGGAAATTAAATAATTCAGTTGTTTATTTCTTATAAATGAAATGACAAATTTGTCTGGAATTAATAATATTTGTATTTGTTATTTTGGTCGTTATTTTGAAGTTACTGCTATTAATTTGACTTTCGTATACAGTCGTATTTTAACTGGTTACCTGAGCTATTTTATATTTATTTATTCGTTTAAAATTTATGTTTCGCATATGTTATTGAAGATTTATTATAGCTAGTTCTTTACATAATGCAAGTTAATAGTGTGAGGTAACTGGTTTTAAAACCGTTTGTCGTAACCTTGTCACCAACTGCAATTTGCGCGAATTTGGAACGTTACAGTGTGGGGATGGTGGTTGCAAATTTGTTTCGAACTTTCAGAGTGAGCCGCTATTTACCTTTCTGTGAGCCTCCCCCGGCGTTATCTTCGGGAATATCCTCGCACGAAAATAGTTTTTCTTATTATTTAACACGTGCGACATCACACACAGAGACACCGCATCGCTGCCGACGCCATTATCTGTTTGCCGATTATTTATTGAAGGCGGTCTCGACTGTTTTTATTGGTGCCCATTTCAATTGAACTCAACCTCAACACCGAGGGAACGCTCATAAAATAATCGGTTGATTTAGTTCCACGGAAACGATACGAAAACTATCACCAATAATATCCGGTATCGTACCAAAATTCATAAATCGCCGGGGCCATGCCGCGTCATCGTTTCAATTCAACTGCATGGGATGTGGCCATGCATGAAAACTCATCTCATCGTTGTCTAAAAATTCCGGTTAACTTTATTTTCAAATGAAATTCATCGGTTATGGAATAAGTAAATTAATTACCTTACATCGTGTCTAATATTTATTTGTTTCTGTAATACGTGGCTACTTGTAAGTTGTCATGACTTTCTCTTCTTGGAAGATGGTCAGCATGGTAGAGATGGTGCGTTGTAATAACGATAGGGAGATAGGCCCTGTAGCTGGTTTGTGTAGGTGTGGGTGTGTGTGTGTGTGCCTATCTCTTTGCCAGTATATTTCCCTGGGTGCCGGCAGTACTGAAGAGTGGTAGGCAGCAACCCAACTAGATGAACGTCGCTTATCCTATATCCGATGCGGGCGTCGGTGAAAAGTGAAATTGCAAGCAGGTCTCCCTTTCCAGCCATAATGTTTTCTTTCCTCTCCAGTCACTCGATATCGGAAGTGAGAAAAAAATCCAGAAAAAAATTTTCGTCACCAGATCCAACAAATCGGTTCGCTCTTTCTTTTTGTACACGCGTAGCTGGTACTCGTAAGATCCTCACCAGGCCTCTTCCTTCCCAAATTGGGCCACCATATTTTGATTAAAAATATTTTTAAACTAGATGTGTTGAGCTTGAATTGCGAGTCTTGAGCAGCCGAAAACCAGTTTTCGATCTTGCATCCTTCCACACGATTCTTTGGAGATTGTATTGGTCTGCGATGCGCTCTGCAATAATGCCCCCTGATCAACGAGCAACCTGGCATAGCTTCGGTGCTGTTAGTGATTGCCAACATTCAGGGTTTGATTATTTTTGACTCTTTCTACTAACAAAATAAGAGCGACTGTTCTCCTTCATTCGGATAGAGATTGGCCTTGTGGATTCTTCCCCTTTATTGAAATATATATTAGACATCGGAAATGGTTAATTCCAATTTAAATAGGGTATGGATTGAGTTTCTTTTCCAACTAACTGAAATTCTCCGCGATTCGATTTCTTGTAAAAGTTGTGACGGGATCTCAAGAAGATTTTTTGATAGGTGAGATGAGGTGGATATAAGTCACATCCTTCGAATTACAGCTGTTGGAGTGGCGAAATATGTGAGCTTCACTTTACGTATCTTCGATAAAAATTCTCTAGGTTTTTTTTAGTTGACACTAAGATAATAATCTTTCGTTGGACATTCTGGGAAACCGTATCAAAATAGACGCGCTGTTCAATTCGAAAAGTCAGGTTCGCCGAATGTGTCAATGTTTGTGAACCTAAGAATTGAATGTTACACTCAGTTTGGAAATTCAGGATTCACGAAATGTCATTATTTCTTTTTAGAACATATACATGAAACTATGGGTTTATTTGCACGCCTGAGTGGGCTCTTGATGATTAGTGTACAGTAGTAAATGTGTGATCCTGCGTCAAATGTGTTGGAACGTGCCACTTTCTGTTAGATTTCTCGATTCCTTTTCTCTGGTGTATGTGTGTTTTCCATTCTCGTTTAGGGGGAGACTACATTCGCTATTTTCTCAGCCAATCGATTGTCGGAACGAGATCATCCGGATTACCTTTCGATTGACTGTCCCCCCTTTCGTGTCAATAGATGAGGTCATTCGCAATTTCCGATCTGACCAAGTTGAGGGAAGGAGCTCGAGGGGAGGGGGGCGGGAGAGGCGACACACATCCACTCAACATTGGATGACACCCGTATCTGTAAAATTGTATTTTGGACAAGAGATGAGTGATGATTCGAACGGTCGAGCAATCACAGCATGTGAATTGTGATTGTGGTAGATATTCAGGTGGCTTTTGATTTTTATTTCTAAATGAATTTTCAATCTTTGTGGGTACGGAAGATTAAATACGTTCTTGTGGTTTTCGATTCCGGGCGTTGGCTCTCGTTTGCTTGAATACAAATGGTGCGTTCCAATCGGCAATTATGATCATTTTCAATTATTTTCTGAAAGGTGTTTGCTGTTCTTCTGCAGCCGAATTTTTGTCGTCTGTTTTTGCTGGTTGGAAGTAGATCGAAACTTTGCCATGAAGCCAAAGAAATTCTTTGCTCTCCTAAACAGGTTTCATTTCACTTTCTAGTATCTTTCCAACCTGTTCCATAAGAGTGGAACGCCTCATTTTTTTTTTGGGGCTCCTTTCAATTTAATAAGAAAACGAAGAACCAACTAACAATGAGCAGAGTTCTCCCCCTCCCCCATCTCAAACTGACAGCAGCTCGTTGCTTCTTCCAATCTTCAGATTGCATCTCTCACAACTTGTGATAACAGTGGTTTGGTGGCAAAGCTTTGTAATTGCGTTTTTACTCGTATATATATATATATATGGCTCACCGGAATGTACGAACGTTCGCTTACATAATATGAAGCGTGAAGAGGGTTTTTTTCCCTACACAATTATTATAAACGGTTCCCACTAGACCAATATGTTGGCTGTGGTCTTCACACACCGACGATACTCCTAACCGAAATATAATCTACGCATTACTGAATTACTTCTTGAGTCGGTTCTCAGTTTAATTTATTTTCAGTTGTGCTCTGGAAGCACTAATTCGTCTCTGTGGTTTATTAAATTAAACTCATCCTTTCTGTTGATAACTTGATAACTTTGCCGTTGACTGTCATTTTTTCAAACCATTCCTTCGATTAAAAATACCATTGTCCAGAACATCTTAGAAATAATTTACCATTTGATACTTGTTTACATTAATTTATTTTGAAATCCTAAGAAGAATGACACTTCGCATTAATAAGAAGTGTCATAATGTACATAGACAAATTAATTACACAAATATCGTGTTACTATTTAACATTTTATAGTTAAAATATGATAGTGTGCGAATTTTTTAAAACATTGTAGTTAATTCTTATTTTATGTCGTGATCTTAAAACTATCTTAAGTGGGCCAAATTTCAATTCGCCGCCAGTGTCTCAGTCAGCCGTTTCTGCTTCTTCGCAGCGACAGCAGCCCCCTCAATGTTTTCGTCTAAGGCGCACCCTGTGATTCCTTCGCTCTTTTATCTTGGCCCCAGCTTAGCGAATTACTTTATGCTTAATATTATCTGTGCTCCGATCGGAAATGCGAGTACAATTGCCTCGTATCTCTTCATCTCTCCGTGCATGCTGGGTCTGAGCCGATATTCATTCTCCTTGTATAAGTCTTGTATGTTGTTACAATGGGTCTGTTGGTGGTGGGAGGGGAGGAGAGAGGATGGTCGGTGAATTCTTTAGAATGGTTGGTTATTAAAAACGGGACAGCGCTTTATTGGCTCCCTTCGGAGAGTGGGGGTGAGAGAGATGTGTGGAGGGGATTGGTGGGGGGGAAGGAGAGTGTGAGGAGAAGCTTTCTTAATTCGATGACAGGACGAGATTACCAACTGGGGGAGAGGGGATAAGATGGTGAGGGGGAGAGTCGGTGTGAAGGACATATGGTGTCTGACGATGCTGTGGCTTCCTTGGGTGGAACTTTGCAATCGTCGTGGACAAGCAACTGTCATCGTATTCTGTCAACGCAATTTTGTCCTAGTTGAGAGCGTCTGTGTGGTGGCTACACAAAATTCAATAGTGCAAAGTGTGATTGGCGTGAATGGTATAAATAGGTCTTGACCCGGCTTATGTCAATTAATTTTGAACGTTCAATAAAACTGAATTTTTTTGGATCAATCAGTTTCATCGCAGCGGTTCAGTGTGGGTGTATAAAGAGATGATGTTGATTTGTGTAGTGTGAAATCCTTCGTGTAAAATTTGGGCAATTCGTCGTTGTTCTATTTTTTTATCTATCGGCCTATGTTGCATGGGATCCCTCAGTTAGTATTATATTGTGTGATTGCCTTCGAAATAGGGGCAACATGCTTATTTGATTAAGACAGCAAAACAGGATTATTGTTTAAGCGTGAATTTCGTCGATTTTTAACATATTTTTCGTGTGTGGTTATTTTAAGGCGCGGACTGTAGTAGCCATTACTCGATTCATATGCCTTATTGTTATTAAGATTAATATATAACCCTAGAAAAATAATATGGGCTGTGTACCAAAAAAATTGTCGCTCAATTTACAGACGTTGGTGAACTTGTTGACATGTGCATCAATTCAATAGGTTCAATTGACCCCTATTTTCTCCTGAAGAACCTACCAAACTAATCGGATTTTGATTCATGAAGCAATCTAGCCGAGTTAGGGTGAATTGCAACTGCATTTTTCATTTTTGTTTGACCGAATTTTTTTTGTCTTTTGTAGATTTGCTACGCCCAAAATCATGCAGGCCTACGCCGCCCTCCTGCACCAGTACGAAAAGAACTCTGATTTTACCAATCACTGTATCGTCAAGATGTTCCATCGTGTGGCGTTCGACTGCGGCTTTTCTCCCGTCCTTTTTCAGGCCTCTCTGTTTCGAGATTTGCAGAGAATCATGGACGATCCTATTTCCCGCACCAATGCCTCCTTGAAGGTAAATATGCGTCTGTAAATGTGTTGAGGACGAGATTTGGGGCGGACGAGTTTTAAATCAATATGTATAAAAGTCAGTCGAAATCTATTCAGATGTCGAAATATGGATATACGATATATCTGATCATGTTTTAGAGAGTGTAATTAATTAATTTGTTCGAGTGGATCATTTACACATGCATATTTTTACTTTTTATTTAAATAGTGTAATTAAAAGGAGTTCGCCTGTAATAGTTATTACATTGCGCCTATATTTCCGAAACTGGTTTCCGAACTTTGTTTCAGAGCATTGGATATTGGTTGCCATATCATGTTTTAAATCGTCGTAGCCAGGTCGGTATTCCGATCGACTATGGCTCGGCGGTCCTGGGTTCGATTCCCGGCGCGGGCTTTCGAAAATTTTGATCCCGGGGCACTGTTGAAAATGTGCCCCTCACAAAGTTCCTAAGCACCAAGAGGGGGTACAGAAACTCTTGTTGTGCTGTTGGCTACAGTTTGATTGAAGAGAAGAAAAATAATGGTTTTATCCATAGGAAATTGTGAAATTCGCCAAATATCTTCTTCGCAAGTTCTTCGAAGTCGCCGCCACCAATAAGAAGGTGTTTATCGAAATCCTGTTCTGGAAAAACTCAAGGGATGCCTACGATATCGAAGAAGGCTACGGCGCATCGAAAGAACAGTTGAGTTGTTTTGAAACACAATCTCCTTTTCGTTTATCCACTTTGAAATTCGGACGTTCTCGGAGTATTAAAGACAGGTTCAATTTGCATCTTTCACAGAAGCAAAAAGGGAGCCAACAAAGTTTGGACCGAGGAAGAGGAAACAGAGTTGCGAGCGTTGTTCGACGAATATAAAGACAAGGTCGAAGAAGGTAATTCTATCCAACATTTAAAACTGGCTTTTAAATAGTCTTCACGGTTTATATTTGTTTTTAAAAAAATGAATTTTTCGTTCTTGATGTGTTTAGGAAAGGATACGATTGATTTGATTATGGATAATTTCTCTGATAATACAAAATCGCGGAGGCAAATTATCGCGCAGCTGAAGTCACAAAATCTGATATCTAATATCAAGGAATTGAAACTGAAGAATCCCTCCAAACAGAGGTAATTTCAACTTATTTTTCACTTTAAGTAAATCTAGTTTTGGGTTATAGTAATTGTAATATTTTGGTAATTAAATTTTAGTGGCGAAACTAAGATACCTCGAGATTGGGCAGAGGACGAAGTGACTGAATTACAGGATTTGTTTGACCAATTCAAAGATGCGGACGGTACAGTATTCTCGAATTGTAGTTGTCGGATAGTTTATGTGTCATTGACACTTTTTTTTAGGTAAACGTGCGTTTGAGAGTAAATTGGTATTTTTTTGTCCAGACATTGTTGGTCGAATTTTGGATAACCTCACCATCAGTCGACCGAAACATCGCGTGGTCAGCAAACTTATTGAACTTGGAGTTGTGAGCAGCAAGAGTGAACTGAGAAAGAAGAGAGCTCGCAAAGTTGGCAAGAGCGCGACTAATACAAAATTCACAGAACAACGATCTTCAGGAAGTCAGGATTCGAGCGATGACAGCGACGATGACGATTCAGATACTGGAGGTAAAAATTTCGTCTCGTCGATTCAGTTTTTTTTTAATGCGTCAAAAATCGTTTTTCAAATAACGGACGTTTATCAGGAAACGGATCATCAACTAAACAGAAGGTGGCTGCCAAAGTTCGTCTCGGATGTAGGAAGGAGAGTAACCGAAGGGATAATCATCGTGACGATGACAGCCTGGCTTCCTCTTCGAACGATGATTTCAGTTCCACGCAAGAGTTTATCGATGCTTTAAAGGAGGCCATGTCTGTTTCAGGTACGTTGAAACAAGCCACTAAAAACAAGCACAACGTTTTTCGGGCAATTTATTCATCTGGTCTATTTGGAGAGGGAAGAGAGTATTTATTTTTTTGGTCTGTCGTTTCTTATTCATATAAATTGCTTTCCAGAATTGAATGGCCCGATTGGCTGGGTGAAAGATGATTTGAAAGACATCGCAGCTGATCGAGAAAATGAGAGTAAGACGTTCAACTCTATAAATTTATAATTGAAAGAAATGAATGTTTAATTTAATTTTTATCGTAAGGAAATACGGAGAAGTGAAGCCGGAATTGTGTACATGTGAAAAACGCTAGTCTTTTTTTCCCCCTCCAGCGGATATTGATTCTGTGCCACTCGTACCCATTCTTGATGAGAATCACGTCGCATTGGAAAATCCAATATTTATCCGACTTTTGAAGGCTATCGGGATTGAGCCACCGGCTAATGAACAGGTACATTATTCGCAATTCTATTTTTCAACTTAATTATTCATGGTGTATGTTGCACAATGGCATGAATGGAATTTTTGCCTGTTTTCTCAAATCTGTCAACAATCAACTTTTTTATAACTGAATTTTATGTTCTGTTATGGCAGGAATCGTTTTGGCGATATCCTTCGAGATTAACCGCCAACAAGTGTTATCAAAGAGCCGATTTCTTGTCTAAAGCTTTGGACGGAACTCTTGATTTTTCTGCCATTTTGTCCTCTACGACCTCCGTCAGGCCGCCTTTAAAACCTGTCAAAAAGACGCATAGAGGGTTGGCAAAACGAAGCGTTGGAAGTGATTCAAGCAGGTTTGTATTTTCTGCGCGGAGCACTTGATGTTAATATGCCACAGGATTTTATTTTAAATTAATTTAAATTTAATCGAATTTAGTCAAAATGTCAATGGTTATGTTGGATAACAGTATGGTATTGGTATGTTGGTTGTTAAAGAATGTTTAAAGTGTTCATAATTTTTGTACAAATGAAATTTGGTTATATCCTTTGTTAGTGATGATGATGATATTCCGCTAAGACATTCTTCGAGACCACATTCGGCATCGTCTAGAGTGATCAGCCAATCAGAAGGTGGTTTCGGGTCATCTAGTGAGAAAAGAGAGACATCCAAACGACTTGCTATTGATAGCTCGAGCGATGACAAGTAAATCGAAAGAAATTGTAATTTTATTTTGTAATCAAAGTGTTCATCATTTTTTGTACAAATGTAATTTGTTTATATCCTTCGTTAGTGATGATGATGATATTCCGCTAAGACATTCTTCGAGACCACATTCGGCATCGTCTAGAGTGATCAGCCAATCAGAAGGTGGTTTCGGGTCATCGAGTGAGAAAAGAGAGACATCCAAACGGCTTGTTATTGATAGCTCGAGTGAAGATGACAGGTAAATCGAAAGAAATTGTAATTCTATTTTGTAATCACATTTGTTTGATGTTTTGTCATGTGTTATGGGTATAAACAGCAAGCTTAGAATCAGCCATTTGTAAAATATCTATTTTATTTTTAGTGATCAAGACGATATTCCCCTCAGCAAAGTGGGGAGCACTCAGCTGAACTCTCAAAACTTTCAAAAAACTCAACCAGAAGGCAAGACCAGAGACAGCGATGATAACGAAAAAAGAAAGACCAAGAGAATTTCACTTGCTATATCGAGTGACGATGAAAGGTACACTCAAATTTATGACTTTTTATGAATTTTTCAATTATATCACACTCGTGTAACAACATTTTAGAATGCAATATAAGTACGAGATGTCATTATATAGTATTTTAACATTTCAACAATTTTACTGATACGACTTGTGAAAAAATTGGTAAAAGATAAAATTGAATTCGTTATAATTGAGATTGGATAATACAATTTTTAAACAATTTCAGTGCTGATGACGTGATGCCATTGAAGGGGTCCTCGACTTCGCAATCACCTTCACAGCAGACAAGTCTTTCTATGCCAAGTACTAATAGCTCTTCAGACTTGAAACGCTCAAATAGAAGACTTATTATTGATAGCTCAAGTGACGATGACGACGATAATGGGTAAGTTTCGAATATGCACCACGTTTAGCTTGAAGTGGTCTCAAAACATGTATAGCTGTATTCGATCGCTACTACAAAGTTGGATTTCTTGCAAATAGGGATGCGGTTTCGAATCAGCAAACAGGAAAGTCAACCCCAATTGAACCAAACGTAGGTTCTGAGGTCGATACGAGCACGGCTGATCCCGACGATCCATCGACTCCTGACCAAAATTCAGTGGACGAGAGCATTCAAGTGAAGAAGCGCAAGTTTCCAACTAATCCAGAAATCGAATCGCCGGAAAAGGAAACAACTATGCAGATTTCCAAAAAATCAAAGCGGTCGTTCGTAGTGGATTCTGATAGTGAATAATAACGACAAATGAGAATGTAAACGTTCAGGAACCGGTAACAGATTTTTCATTTGTTGAATTCTCCATGGATTGGGCGGTGGCCCAGGGTGCAGTAAAATATTTCCCCTCAGAATAGTCGAAGTGGCAGGTTGCATTTGACATGTGCCGGTATTTATATGTGTAGTGGTGTGTGATTTTGCACATGCCACTACACACTAGTATGCAAATTCCA
>JAQGBY010005720.1:0-14223 GCA_034698785.1 Mycogona germanica | reverse complement strand
GATGAACTGTCCCCTTTTTGCATAACGGATATTGGTGTCACCTGGTGGCGTTTCAGAGAATCAGTTGGTTCGACTATTTGGATCGAGATTTTTAAGCGCTCCCAGCGCCTCCTATCGGTGAACGGGGATTGCAAGCGAGCCGGCGGCTAAGTCGGCACTTGCAACCTGCAATCATTTGCGAAGTGCCTGATTGAGCGCCACCTAGTGTTAGAGCGCACGCTCACTAGAGAGAGTAGGTGCAACTAGGTGGCCCGCGACCACCTGATGCGCGGCCCGTCTAGTAAAGGCGGCACATTGCCACACATCCGGCGTGTCGAATCAGGGAGAAAAAGGGAGGTGGGTCGTTGCGTCCACGACAGGCACGACTGATGGCAGGCATTTCGGTGGTGGTGGTGGTCGCGATGGTGATGGTGGTGGTGGTGGCGGTGGTCAGTGGTCAGTGGCACACCCCGCGCCATCACTCACACAACCGAATTGAATAAGTTTGTTTCCCTCCTCCTGTTCTTGGATCAACGTTTCCACTGAACAGACACTCCGCAGAACACGATATTGGCTTACGGCGCGCGACGATGTGGCGACATCTGGCGGAAAACACTGCTGCTCCAATCTACATCATGTTCATACTAAACGTATTGCGATCGAAGCTACAACAATTGTGTCGCCACTCAACGGCACAAAATGTCAAATGGTATTGGCAAAAACGGGTGTGCATGTTAGTTTGTCTCCGAACAGATATTTGAATGCCTATGAAATTCATTAAATTTATTAAGAAAATCTATGTTACAATCCTGAAAGTTTGTCCTCTTTTTTTCTTCTTTAATCCGACCGCCATAGCGTTTACTCACGAACGGCTAAACGAAATTGAATAAAATTTGAGCTGTAGATAGTTCCGCAAATTTTTAGTCGAGTGTAACTTATTTCGGATATGGATGTTGAGTATTTCTCGAGATATGAGCCATTGAAGTTTCAAGCATTGCCATTAAAAAGGAAAATTCCAATATGGCGTCTCCACTTGACTCCACCTCCACTTGATGGCGCTGCCGTCGCTCTCACGTGAGCCAATCACGTGCTACCAGTAATATTTCCATATTTTCTATTTGTAAATTGTTCAGTGCCTTAGACAGCTATTCAACAAAACAGGACCAAGTTGCTTATTTGTTTTAAACAGGATGACCATTCCAATTGTCAAGCGTTTTGAGAAAAAAAAATTAAATCAGTGTCATGACGTTCTAACAAGAGAGGAAACGAATTTTCACATTTTTGAAAAACATGTCTCTGACAGGACATGGAGTTCCGAGCGAAGTGATTTTATAATATTGCCCTCGTTGTAACTGGATCGCAGTTTGTATAGCGCCCTCCAGGAAGAAAAAGGTGGCGCCAATCGCACCGGTGTAACCAATGAAGAAGTAAGTAGCAAGTAGCAGGGTCCTTAACACGCGCGAGTATATTATGTTTTCGACAAGCCAAATGATACGGCGCTGCGGGTAACCTGTCGCCTCCTACGGTGCGAGGGGCGTTCGCAAATTGAGATTGAAACGAAATTATATCCTCCTCAGACCCTCCCAGCCACCCCTACCATAATCACCCCTTCCGTTTCACCCGTGCTAGTACTATGTCGGGAACACGTTAAAGATCCCCACCTAGGTCCAAAGCCTAGGCTAGGAAAAATTACTAGGTCACCACCTGCGGTTACACAACAACAAAATGGAGTGATGCGCACAATTTTTCGCTCCTATGCGATGAAGATCGGCTCCTAAGGAGCTAGCTGTAAACTTTCTCCGGTGTAAACGTCGCTTTAGGGAAATTCCTAGGTTCTTGGAATAATAAAAGAAGCAAGATGCTACACTTTTTTATTTGGTGTTCTCAAAAAGGAATGCCCATGTCCACGAGATGCCATCGAAAATGGATTTGCGACTTTTCCGTGAATTCAGCGCTACATCTACACAAGAACAACTGGAAAGAAATTCCTAGATGGCATTTCATTATTTCGGCAAAAGTAATCTGCATAAACAAAAACCTGGTTAGACACATCCTAAACGTACAATAAACATGATACAGACACGTCGAGTGAACGTAGTAACGACCAAAGAGGCCAGTGGGCCAACAAGGCATTTTTTTCCGATCATTTTGCGAGCAGCACTGGAGGTTCGTGACGCGGTTCGCCCAGCGGGGCCCCGACATCGAGAAAAATAAATGTGGACGAAGAATTAAAAAGTTATCCAAAAAGACGACATTCAAATACCAAAATCGAGTTTAAGTATTTTGTACTCTAACTTTCGGCCTCCTTTGCAATTTCTTCCTCGATTGCCAATGCCACAGGAGGTGATGCCTGGCCCCGACGGGCTCATCGACGACGAGCCGCCCACCATCTACCGATTTTCATCGATTCCGAATGTTGTTAAAAGAGAATCGGTAACAATAGCCGTTGGTGCATGTAAAGGTAGGCAGGTATGAGGTAGGCGGGCGATTCACCACATTCCTTTAAAGCCCATATTATTTTAAAAAGGAAGTGCTGCACCAGCTTATCACGCTGTAGCATAGTGCGCCATCTGTCGGGAGAACTGAGTTTTGTGACATTCCAATAGATTCGTATTCATGGTATGTGTAGCCGAAGCTCCTGTAAGTCTCGCAACTTCACGGCGCTTTACGCTCCAAGTCGACAGATGGCGCTTGCGCAGCATCATGGGCGCCGCCATCTTGAATTCGAGGATGCCATGATTCTTAACTGCCACATAGCGGGTATACTCAAGTTTTCAATGTTACCGTGATAATGGGAGCAATAATCTTTCTGCTTGAATAAAATCGTTTAATCCAATTTTATTTTATAAAAAATATCAACAATTTTCGATTTAACAATAGTGGATATTTTTATCAAATATTTGAGCCAGCAAAGTTGACTGAAAAGAAAATTTCGTCCAGAAGTATTAAACCAACCGGAAATGTTTTTTGTGCTCGTGTTCAACTATTTCTGACGGATTAAAGTGTGTTTCTCTCGAACATTAATCACCAATATTCATCTATAACTAGTGCGTTCTATTCAACCATTCAGCATTCATTTCCCCCCAAAAGAGAAGCTGCGTCTGCATCATCAAAAATTTTCCCCTTTTCAGGGGGAAGAAATATCGGAAGTTGACGAAAGATCCGGTTTCTTCCCGCCAAAATCGATGAAACAAAACCACTATGTGCCCATTAGTTGGGAGCAAATCCAATCTCTTATTTTCTGTTGTAGTGACAAGGTGTTTTGTTTGACGGCGCCCTCTAGTGAGCGGGGCTCCTCACATGATGGACGAGGGGTTGGCGGGCGTCGACGTGTCGCCGCCGCACGGAGTCTGTCCGTTGGCGGCCGGTTGGCGTCCGAAAACAATAAAAACGGTAGCATCTCGGCAGGGGTTGGGGGATTGGTGCGGATTGGTGGGAGGGATCCGTGGATCGAAAGGGAGGCTGCGTGAAACGCGCGCGCGAGAGACACTCTTACAGCCTCTTTTCTTCTATCTCTCTCAGTTTCTTGGTAGGTTGTTGCACATCTTGCACTCGTTGCTTTCACAGCGCAGTGGTGCCCGCACTTTTACCTGCCATCTATGTGCTGTCATCCCGCTCAAATCGCCTCAATTGGTCTCACTTAGCCCGTTCAACTTGTTTGTCACGCGTGCTGACGTCACTTCCGTTGCGCACAAATTTTGTAATCAGAAGGTCGCGCGTGCCAACTCAAGTGGCTAATTGAGCGCAATAATCCACGTCCCACCATCTGCCCACCGCTACCCTAAAAATTGAGAGGGAAGAGGCAAGAACAGCCTCATCATCAGCATCATCATCATCATCGTCATGAACATTTGGCCAAAATTTGCGCGCGCTTCTCTCATTATCGCGTTGCGCTCCCGAGCGCTCCGTATAAGTGCATCCTTCGATTTAGTGTTACGAACTCTGTGATTGTAAGTGTGTGTGTGTGCTCCGTGTTCCGAACTGCAGGTAAATAACGCTCGATTAAAGATGCTGTGAATTCCCATAGAACTGACATCACCGGATTTTGCACCAAGCGGATATAGAACTACACCCGATCGCGCTGCCGCATCACACAGGTAGGTGGCGCTGTTGAGGGCGGTGACAATGCGTGGGTGGGGCACCCTTCGGATTAGTGCGCACTGTGTAGGCGTCCTCCAGCGCTTCCAGTGCTTCCAGTGAAACTCCCACAATTCCTTACAGTGAGATGTAAATTCTAGAAACCCGATGCTAATATTAGAAAAAACATTGACAAGCAATAATTTGTACACGATCGATATTCTATCGATTTTTAAAGGTTGACTTTCATCGAAATGGCGGCAGTGGTCTATTTTTAACTTTCGCTTTTTAAACACAAATGTGGAATTAATGTTATAGGAAACAAAAAATGAAATTGGTGAAATTGAAATGACCATTTTTTATGAAAGAAATCTGTTTAGTGAAAAAGTCGTACGCCGGCTAGGTTTCCAAGAATCTTGAATCTTGAAATGGTTGTCATCTTGTTAAGTCATTATGTCACGGCCTGAAGCAAGTTTGAGTTCCGATAGTTGCCGCTAGGATCGCGTTGGCTCCCCACAACGAGAAGAGGTGACAGAAAAAGCAACGAGCCAACAACTAACGAAAATCAATTTGTTCCGTGGCAGCGCAGCAGAACGAAGTCCATCGTACATGAACCCGACAAGATGCAATGCAAACGGCTGTTCGTGCTCATTTCCTTGAGTAAGTTTTACCAGTTTCAAACTAATTGCATCGCAATCTAGAACTGACAACAGCGTAAAGTGGTTTTATAAACAATATTGACAATATTCTTGCACATCTTAGGAAAAAAAAGAACACATTGCGTGATGCCGCGTCGTGCTATTAAGTTTCGCACGTCAGACAAAAATGTTTTATGTGTAGTGTTATGATCAGAGATGCTGACGCGAATCGAGATTCAAATTCCCCTCGAATATCAACGATACGAATAATCAGGTGAATTACAAAAATTGAATTCACAAATGTTTTACAATTTAAATATCTGATTTCTTCATATCGGAAAAGCATTTTCTTCCTATTTTGTGAAATAGTACTCAGAGGTATTAATTAAATAATAATTAGAAATTCAAGATCGTGTATGTCAAATGTCGGTGGTCTGGCATCACGTGTATGGCGCACGTGAGAGCGACGACAGCGCCATTTTGATCAAGAGGAGGCGCCATCTTGAAATTTTCCTTTTAATGGATTGCAATGCTTAAAATTTCAACGGCTCATATCTCGAGAAATACGCAACATCGAGATCTCAAATAACTTGCGATCGACTACAAATTTTCGGAACTATCTACAGCTCAAATTGCATTCAATTTCGTTAAGCCGTTAATTCGAAAAAAAATCGCCCGAAAAGAGATTTAGGAAAAAATGTTAACATAGATGTCAAATTATTTTATGGTCACCGATCACTGCTTCTAACAAGTGCGTTTATCATATATTTTTCTTCAAAATATGTCGCAATTCTAGTTTCTTTTACAAATTCGACAATTTTATGATTCAAAGAGAGTATGACGTAATGACGTAAAGGGTTATAGCGAAGGGCGTAAACTCGAAATGGAAGCGATGCACGATTACGACTTGTGAATTCACATGACGCGCAACAGCACAATTTGCATTCGATCGAGCAACAGGCCCAAGTAAAAGGACTCTTGATGAGAACGGCACAGTGGGCGGACACGGACAAATGTTTGGACAGGAACGCCCGAAATAACACCGAAATCCCACCAGAAGGCCATTGTTCCAAGTGCGACGCGCCACAAATCATGAATAACAAATGGCACACAATACTTTCTGAATCATCGTTCTGAAATATTGGACGCTTCTGAGAAATCGAGAAAGAAAAAGCGTCGCAACAATTGATTTTAATTTGGCCGGATTTCATTTCGCCATTCTTGCCCACATTTTGACATTTGTCGTTGCTTTGTTTTGACAGTCGGCTGGGTGACGACGCCGCTGGCGAACGGCAAACACATCAACACCCGGTCTCTGGGCAAATTCGCCAGGATGATCAAGACGCTGACTGGACGCGGACCACTGGACTACAACCTGTACGGCAATTACTGCGGTTTCGGGGGCACTGGACAACCGGTGGACGACATCGACAGGCAGGTGGACCGCCGGAACAGGGATTATTAGAAACTGGAGAAATTATCCGTTTCGCTCGGCAATATTCTATCCCAGTCTTATGGCAGAACAAATATTTATTAATTTTTAAAACTCATGTTATAACCTCACGGCAATGGCACCGCAACACGTCATTAAAAAAAAAATTAGAAATCCCAAACGTTTGTCAATTTAAATATCTAATCTCATTCTTCATAACGAAAATGTATTTTCTTCCTATTTTGTAAAATAGTGCTCTGATGTATTAATTGAATAATAATTATAAATTCGGGATCTAATGTGGCAAATGTCGCTGGCATCACTGGTATCACGTGATTGGCGCACGTGAGAGCGACGCCAGCGCCATTTTGGTCAAGTGGAGACGCCATCTTGGAATCTTCCATTTTTAATAACAATGCTTCAAACTTCAACGGCTGATATCTCGAAAAATACTTAACCTCTAGACCTCAAATAACGTGCACTCTACTAGAAATTTGCGGAACTATCTACAGCTCAAATTTTATTTAATTTCGTTAAGCCGTTCATAAGTAAACGAGGAGGCGAACAGTAAAAAAAGGAGCACAAGCTTTCAGGATTATAATATAATTTATCACTTCTTCAATCCCCAATCTCTAACAATGAGCACTTAAAAAATGTAAACTGTCAGCCGAGGATAGACCGAATACCTTTGAAGAAATTAAAAAACGCATGTTCTTTTTGATTTGTCTTTTTCTCGCGCCAATTGTAAAGGTGCTGCGCCGCCCACGACGACTGCTACACCAAAGTCCAGCAGCGCGGATGCATCCCCTACTTCTCCCCGTACGACGTCAACATCACCGGACTGGCAATTAAATGCGGTATGCAGTTACAAAAACCCAGTATGTACTGCATTGGTAAACAAAAGCTACGCTCTTAGAATGGCTTGGGGATCGGCCCTGGATTCGCAATCTGGTGCTCATCATTTAACAATACAAAAAAAATCCTGGGGAATGGGGAACACGATCAGCAAACAAACGATTAATGGAACGAAAGTAATGTGAGCCACAGATTACTTACTTTAACTTACTTAACTTACTTACTTAACAGATTACTTACTACACTAAGTAGTTGGCGCTGGGTTCTCACTTTGCGAACAGTCACGGCACACGCACCTCGTTAATTGAAATTGTACAAACAGCGGAGTAAACACATGGACAGTATATACTGTATATCTAACCGCATTCCACAGCTGATGAAAAAACGAGTGTCTACATTTAACGAAGGACAGACAATCCGGCCGAGTCAATATTATGACAAAGGGAAACTCGGAACCGCAAGTGGCTGCGAAATTCCTTACGCAACCAGAACCTTTTACACACATTTTAGCGTTGAAAGTAATGACCGTGACATGGAAGTCGACGACGACGACAAACCTCTTGTACACCTGAACAATAAATACACTGTACGTGTCGTCACTGGGTCAGGGAATTATGAGATTAACTCGAATGTGCGACTAAAAATGTGATCGTTTCACGATTCGGGTTCGGATTGTCTTCACACGTCATGACATCTCAACATTGGGCAATTGGGGACATTTAACCTTGAGATATTATTGCCCGGCATTGCATGGTAACGAAATTATTATCTAAAATCTTTTTAAACTCTGTTTTCGCGTGATTCATAAGATACGTTACATTATATTTGCAAATTCGTCACGTGCTATAACGTCATGACACCTCCGCAACGCGTAAACATAACGAAAATTCATTGTCTACCTATTTTGTGAAATAGTACTACGAGATATTAATTGAATATTAATTAGAAATTCGGGATCAGTGTAGCAAATGTCGCTGGCATCACTGGTATCACGTGAGAGCGACGACAGCGCCATTTTGGTCAAGTGGAGGCGCCATCTTGGAATTTACCTTTTTAATGGCAATGCTCAAAACTTCAACGGCTCGTATCTCGAGAAATACGCAAAATCAAGATCTGAAATAAGTTGCACTCGACTACAAATTTGCGGAATTATCTACAGCTCAAATATCATTGAAGTTCGTTAAGCCGTTCTTAAAACGAAAAAGAGAAACACGAGGGTATGGTTTCCCGACGAATCTTTGGCGCGAAGAAAAATCTTCGTCGCTCTCTGATTGGCTGATTTGGTAACGTCACCAAATCAGCCAATCACAGAGCGACGAAAATTTTTCTTCGCGCCAAAGATTCATCAGGAAACCATACCCAGGACTATAATATAGATATGATGCATTAATTTTGAAAACTGCTGTGCCGATAATTTTAACCATTTCATTTTTGCGCTTCAATCAATCTCAATAAATGCGTCACTATTGCCTACCTTTGTTTTCTATTTTGCAGTGAACACCGGTCAGTTCTGCCTGGACGAAGCCTGCCGCTGCGACGAAACGGCCGCCCGGTGCTTCGCCCTCTTCGAGTACAACCCCATCAACAAACGCCGCTTTCGTCTCCTGACCGACGCCACCAGCAAGAAGAGATAGCGCCGCGTCATGGACGATCGCCATCACCAGATGCGATTCTCCTCCCCCGACCGGCGTCCACGGTGGTCACCGTTGGCCACCGCTGGCGGAGAACTCGCGTACTCTCACGGGACGAGCCGAGGCGCCCTCTCGTGGCGGTGGGTGGACCCCACCTCCCCCCGAATGAACAACTCGTGGTTTTGGAAGCCAGAACACCCACCGAAAAAGAAGTGTTGGCGAATCCTCGAGAATGATCCAAGTGGAATTTTTATAGTGACTGTTGAGACGGATCCCGGAACCAAAGTGCAATTACAAAACTAACGGCGGTATAAAAAATATATATTTTACTCAAACGAGTTGCAGTGTTCTGCAGCGTTTTTGCAAAGTATACAGCTATTTTAGTTTTAGTAAAGTTATTTACAAAATTTTCAATTTTTAAAGATGTCCCCGAAATTTCCATTGTTTAAATCCATTGGAGTTGTCGTTTTTTCTACCACCGTTTAGATTTAGTGAATTGCAGCGTTCTGAATAACGGGATCGAAATCATTAATTCACTAATCACATTTCTCAACCGAATTGGATCGAATCTAATGTTGATTGTGATTGTACGAGTCGGTCTCCAAAGTGCTTTTGTTTGTGCGATGTTGTAAATAAATATTCATTAACATGTCATTAAATATTTTATAAATATTAAAATAAAACGGTCATGACTTTTTATTACATAAATTGATCATTATTTTTATCGTAACAGAATAATTCAAAGGAAAATAATAAGTCAACAAAATTCCGAGAAATCCGTTCAACATTTCTCAGAATTTGATAATTTTTTTGTTTGGAAATTTTAGTTTTGGAAAAGTCGTGTTTTCCAAACTCAATCAACATCGTTAAATAGAAAGTGCAGAAGCACAAGCAGATTCAGATATATTTTTAAATATTTATTACTATCTAGCTTTATGTCTATTTATCAATCAACATCGTTCTGGATTTTCCAACACTTTTGGTCGCTTGCCGAGCAGGATTTGAGTTGGTCGTTAGGTATAGTTATTTTTTTTCTTCACTGAAGTGACACTGTTTTTTCACAACAGGAGTTTCTGTACCCCTCTTGGTGCTTAGGCACTATGTGAAGGGCACACAGTAAATTCGGACATATTTTATCTGCGCTCGTTCGATACAGGAAAATTCAGTTTCTATAAACGTTGACAAACAATCTTGATCCGTCATTTAATCCAGTGAGGCTAGGATTCTCCGCTCCTATTCGAATGGTGCGGACGTGACGAGTGAATCAGACCCTCTCTCCATGACTACGCGATCGACGCTCAGCCAAGGTTTGTCTGCACAGCATGGGCCTGTCGCGCCTCCTCCAGGGCCGCGTAGAAGTCGGTGAAGTCAACGTAAGGCTCGATGAAGCCGTCCTCGGCGATTACCAACCGCGAGGTGCGCCGGCCGCCCTGCAGCGTGCTCGCCGAGTCCGTCGTGGTGGCCGTGTTGATGTGAGCTGAAGTTGACGTCGACGAGACAGTGGAAGCGGCGGTTGAGCTGATGTAGGTGGACACGCCAGCGGTGATGGTGCCTGCCGCCAGCAGCGCCGCCGTCGCTGCGCTGAATGGCGGCACCGACATGGTCTGGCTGGGCGAGGGCGTTCCACCACCGCCGCCGCCCAACGGCTGGCCGAAATTGCGCACGAGCAGCGTGATGTCGTCGCGCTTCTGGTAGCGTCGCGGGTCGCTAACGTAAGCGTCGTGATGCAGACGCACCACCCGGTCTACGGCGCCCTGGGCTACGCCCATAAGGGTGGACTGGGCGGCGAACTGTTCAGCCACCATGAGGGCCAGGTCGCGGTTGACCTGGGTCGTACCGGTGGCCGCCTCCACAGCACGGTACAGGCCGTCGGACATGAGCAGCAGAAAGCGGAAATTGTCGGCGATGGGCAGACCACCCACGATGTCCGGGTCGGCTGTCACTGGCTCGCTGCTGGACGAGCTGAACGCGACGCGACACAAACTGATTATTTACCAAAGTTCAATTGATTACCTTGCAGAGTAATCCAATTTTTTTTTTAAATATCTAGTTTTCTCATTTATTCAAATGCTGCTACTAATTGATTACACTAGCGTAATGCGACTACGAAGAACTTCTTCAATATTTGGGGGCACAAATCACGAAATAAAATGAACGAGAGAGCAAGGGGCCGTCGTAAGATACTAACTGCATTACTATTTCAGTGTTATCGCTCACCTTAGTAAATCGAACTCTTTATAGCCGCCTTTGACAGAGTAGTTGCCAAGACAACGAGTGTTGTCCTGGTTGCCGATCTTGTTGCCGGAAAGCAGCTTTTCCACGTCCAGGTTTAGATTGCGCAGACGCAGTCGCTCGTCCTCGTTGTTGATGTCGTGATCGCGCGTCAGCTGCTCAACCACCAAACCACCGGAAGCGTCCGCCTTGCACAACAGCGCTCGGCTATCGCCTGAGAACAACAACATTTATGAACACGAATGAACAAATAGCTCATGCCTATGCGAGGGGGACGACCAGTACCCCGGTACCGAAATTTTCAAGAGCCCGCGCCGGGAATCGAACCCGGGATCGCCGAGCCACAGTCAGTCGCAATACCGACTTGGCTAAGACGAGTCGTTCAACCACGTACAAGCACCTTACTTTTTTACATCTATTAGACTGAAAAATAAATTTCTGCTTACCCACATTAGCAATGTACAGTCGCTGGTTGTGAACCAATGCTACGACGGCCGTTGTGCCTCCAGCAATTTCGGCATTGAGGGACTGGAGCTTGGACACGACGTCGGGAAACTGCTGATACGTCTGGTAGGAACTCAATCCCTTGAATCAACAGATCCGAAATGAAATTGTAGTCGTACAAATTTAATTTGAAAATCGCCAAAGCGAATAACTGAGGCATTTATTTTTTTAATAATTTAATATTAATTCGTCTCTGCATCAACTTTTGACACGATTTTGAAAATATGCAAAAATACGAATAGTTGCGGCAAACATGTGCATACTTCAAATAATTTGGTTTCGTCTCAAAATAAGATTTCAGAAAAATAAATAAAAACCACCCACATTGACGTTTCATGTTAAGTTACCCCAAAATAACGCACCAACAACCACACATTAACTACTCGCATTTTTTGGATCCATCAAATTTTTTAGAACATTTTCACAGAAACGCAACTAAGAGAAGTTTGAAAATTCGCTGAAGGAAATTTTTCAAATGAACGCTGGATATGAATCTAGTCTACCAACATCTGGTATTTCCATTTGAATGTTGGCTTTTTCTGCCAGAAGATCATCGATGGACTGGAAGAATCCATTCTCGACGGCCAGGAAGGCCTGCTCCAGCGTCTTCTTCACCTCGCCATCGCCGTTCCTACCGTTCAGCTGACCGAGCAAAAGCTCGGCCGGAATTCGCTGCGTGGCGAAATCCGACGCGCGACTTCCGTCATGACCATCGAATACCCCGTACAACTGGGTATTCTCGTCGACTCTATATTAATATTTCAAGAAAAATCAATATCAATGACTCATGGTTACAGGATAAAAAATGCAGCATATTAAACTTGCAGCACATAAACCGATGAAGTGCTTACTTGAAATGGAAACTCCTGTCCTCGAATTCGTGTTCCTCGCGCCGCTGACCGTCCTCGCGATACAGCTGATTGGTGGAGAGCCCGACGCCTGACAAATGACACACCGGCAGATCGTCAGTCCAGTTGGGCGAAAGCTGAAAAGAGCACTCGTTTGTTTCAATTGGTTCGCCTCTATTGCGGATAAGAAATGGTTTAATAAATTAAATTAATACACATTGCCATCATTTCTACACCGATCCTGAAAACCTTATAGGATACAAGTCCCTAGGTTGAAGTGACCTAACAAAAATTGCGCTTTTAAAGTAATTTCAACTAGTTTCCAACGACTGTCAGCTACAAATAATAATAGAGAAACAATTTATTAACATTTTGGAAAAAGAAGTAGTCGTTTAACTTTTGATTATATTAATAATTAGAAGAATTTGATGTTTCGATGAATCAATAGATTAGACATGGGTCAAATGCCAGCTGACAAAGAGCCATCTAGAAACCAGGCACTCTCATGACCTCACCAAAAACAGGTAGAAACAGAAACTTCATAATCAATCATGAATTTCAAATATTTTTTGTTTTCCACAATAGACCTGAAATTAATGTTTTGTGGTCAACAACTTTCGATCAAATCAGACGAATGGTGTGTGCACTTCTGAATACCACTATTTTCTAGATTAAGTGACATCACGTCAGCCAGGCTTATAAGAAGGTGCTAGGCCAACATTGCGAATCATAAAGCTGATCCATGGAATTCTCGACTTATTACGGTAAATGAAACCTCAATTTCGTTCGAAAAGCTATATTATCTCACCGCGTGGGTAACTACCGATGGAGTGGATGTTCCAACGAATCAGTTGCAGCATGAACGAATTTGTTAGAAACCTTTAAATCTGCTGATCTAGTAAGTCGTACGCTTAGGCGGCCTACCTCTTGAGTACTGCTTTCAGGTCCCCGCAATCCGGTGTGCGACGCTAGACCTACCGAAGGTTGGACTGCTCGAGTCGGCATGACCACCACCTTGTCCTTTTTTATGACGCCTCTGTTTCTTTTTCGTTATAAAATACTCATTTGGCAAACATTCATTTGATGCGTATCGCGTTTTAAAAATAGTGCGCCGCCATCTTGAATCGCTTAAGGTGTGGTCACATGGAGTTGCTTATCCGAATTGATGGAGTGCGTCCAATATTACTGGCGCTTCTGATTTGCGCTCACAAGCGTTCGCTTTAGAGAGCTCTGTTCAGAAATTAACGCTCCCGCGTCGCTCCACGTTAACATGTCATAAGTGAACGGATAGCCAAAGGATGTTTAGACTGGTTGCGCCACCACCGCGAAACATTGGCACTACCGTTGAAGGTCATCATAACTGGCGCTTTTTTCAAATGTCTATGTTATTTTTGTTCTCAATTAAGTAATTATTTGTGGGATTCTTTCAGGGGCGTTAACGTAAACCTGAAGATAATGACTTCGCCGAATCTTCGACACCAAGTCCTGTCTTTGTATAAACAGATTTTGCGGTTGGCCAAGAATTGGGAATCGAAGACAGGTGAAGCTGCTATCACCGAAACCGAATCCCTCTACATTAGAAATGAAGCGTCCACGTTGTTCCGACGGAACAGCAAACTTCAAGACGAAAGTGAAATTCGGTTGAGAATTCAGGAAGCCGAAGCCAGAATAGCTCTAGGTAATTTCGATTTGTTGTCAGTCGTTGTGGATTTCATTTTCGATTGCTTAATTAAATTATTTAATTTTCCTGTTTCAATATTGTCGTTTTGCAGCCAATCATTACAAAAATCCATACCCTCGTCCAGTGAATGTGCCGCCGATGACCTACGTTAATGTCGAGGGCAGACATCGTAGAAAGACGCAGGACGAAAGGTTAAAGAAATACACACCAGTTTACATCCGGTCGCAAACGGACGAGTGACTTCTGTATTTGATGCAACAAATGTATTTAAGAAGTTCTTGAATTAATGTCATACAATTTTAGAAAATAAATTATGCGTTATTTGATAGAAAAACCCCGCCTAGGT
>JAQGBY010005719.1:0-14223 GCA_034698785.1 Mycogona germanica | reverse complement strand
AAAAAGACGACCAGAGTCGGCGAGAAACTCTCAAACAAAATAATAGAAAACAGTCTATTAAGGATAACTAATTTGTCGTCAGTTGCGATGGTTCTCAGATGGTCCTTATCGAATAATAGAGTGTTTTCTATTATTTTGTTTGAGAGTTTCTCGCCGACTCTGGGAGTGTTTTTTTCGTCCGGTGCTGTCCCGGAGACAACCTCTATTTCATCATTAATTTATTATGAATTTATTAAGAATTTATTTTGAATATTTTATTTTATAAAAAAACAGTGCATGAGACGATTATGGATTAAGATAGATTATAAGACTTAGACGATTCGGGATAAAGAAATGCTGGCGAGAAATATTCGCGCTTCGCAGTATCGCTAGATGGTGTTGTTATATTTATGGCGTGGGTCGGAGTGGACGCTAGTGGCGCCTGCACGCCAAATTGTAGCCAATTAGAGGATCCGTTTCTGATTTTGTGAATCGGGTTCTTTAATGGTGTTTGGATTAACGTTCAAATCAAGAATGTCACCGATTGTGGATTAAAATGGTGTTGCGAAACAGATATCCAGATTTTGTAAGATGGAATATCGGGGCTTCCGAATTCTCGTCGCTCCGTCGAATGGGGCACTCATAAAAAATCTCTCAACTAAAAAAGAATTGAGGGTAATAAATGTTGTTGGACTGGAGGACGATGAATGCTCGAGCAATTGTCAGAAGAGCTAATGTTTGAGAACGGAATAGGAACTCCTGAAATATGTCCTTTACCGACTCAGTAAATCGCAGCCGTAAATACAAGTACCTAAAAATCGAGAATTTAGAATTTACGTTCACTGTCCAAATCGGTTTCTAATGTAATTTTTGGGTTCGGGTGTTAGTGGAGTCTCGATGATGAAAAACGACCAAAATTATGCATCATCAGTTCCGAGAAATGCAGACAGAAACCCGTATCTTTTAGTTGATTGGCGTGACTAACTAAATTTGATCAGTGATTCAGCGTTCGAATTCCGGCGGACTGGGTGCATTGTAATTGTAAATTAATTGATGCATTTTATTAAAAAATTGAACATATAATTTTATAAAACAAAATTGGTGCTTCCTGTCTATTCTTCCGTAGCTCGCCCATGACGTTAAATGACGTCTCAAAAGCAAAGTTGATTGTGAGCAGCAAGACAACAGAAAGTCGAATTAATGAAGAAATGATTAATGTCAGAAAAATGTGCTTGGAAACTTTCAATAAAATAAGCCTTATGACAAATAAATAATAAACATTTATGTTATTTTAAATTTAATCTTAAATTAATTTACATTTATTTTAAATTTAAATATGGCTTAAATTTAAGTAGGTTTTTCATGATCATTTGCAATATTTTGTGAATCGTTTCTTCTAAAAAGAAACTAAATTTATACTTTAATGAATACACATAAACCGAATTGTTATGCATGGAGAAGGTACAATTCTTGTAAAATAAAAATTTTCTTTCACTTCAGTTGTTCGAAGTAACTGATAAAATATCAGATAGCATATGTTGAAGACTAGAACAGCGAAAAGCACACGCATATAGGCGAAAGCAAAAATGTTGATTAGAGTTTGCGGAAACTCTTATATCCAACTACAACAAAATGTCTTGCGGAAACACCAGGCGTCTTCGTTCCATAAGACTAACAGAAGATACATCGTGTTCGCCTCTCGTGTCTAATAAAAGAAGAGAAAATCTGGTGTTTTCGCGGAGACGCTTCCGTCGGAGCCCGGCGGCCATTGTCAATGTATGTAGGTGGCGCTGGCGCTGATGCGAACCGCAAGAGGCGAGACGAAAGGTGCAGGACGCCATTGGGCCGCCGGGCAGGCGCCGGTCTCCGGCACGAGGAGCGCAGAAGGCAGCAGCAGCAGCTCTCCGTGAGAGTGTGAGAGAGAGAGAGAGAACTCTACGGAACAGACCCTCATTAACATTCATACAACGGCGCGCTTCTTGGTTAGCATAATGCGGTTAGCGCACGGTCTGACGTGAATACGAACGAAACGTACCAACAACAGTTTTTGGTGGCACGACCCAATTCAATTTGCACGGAATGTCTTCATCCAGGTTAGAAATGAGCGATAGAAAAAAATGTAGGGTGAGGTGGGTGGGGTTGTGAGGGGAACTCCCTCCGTGACGACCCGAGCTATTCGTAAAACTCTGACACTTGCAAATTGAGTTTTTACATTTGTATTAATTCAAAATCTTTGTCAATTTGGGATTACCTGGCTATTAGGGTTAAACAAATTATGCAATCAAAATCAAAACAAAATTAATTTGAAAAATCATCAGAAATAAAATTTCTGTACAGTTACAGAAAATGATTATAAAGTAATAATTGTGAATCATGTGGGACTGCGACTAATGACGTTGCGCATAATTGTCAGTGACATATGAACGAATATCGTGATCGGAACGATCAAACTATATGTAATAATAAATTAATGCACATATTCAAATAAACTTCATAACTAAATCAACCATAGATTCATCAATAACACATTTTCGACGGTAATCGTTAAATGATAATGAGAAAGATTTTTCTTAGAAAGTCTGTATGATATTAAATCGATAAAGGGTGAATTCGGGACAGCACCGAATGAAAGAGACGAACATGAGTGGCGGACTCGTCCTTTTATATAATAATATTTTACTACTATTTTAATTTGAATTTAATTTAAATGGCGAAAAATACCGAGTTTTGGAGAGACCGGGACTCGAACCACGGATCTCTGGATTGCCGGTCCATGGATTCGAGTCCCGGTCTCTTCGAAACTATGTATTTATCGCAATTACTAGTTCAAATTAAAATAATAATAAAATATTATTATATTGTAAAAAGACGTGTCCGCCACTCGCGTTCATCTCTTTAATTCGGTGCTCACCCGAATTCACCCTTTATCGATTTAAGATCGTTAAATGATAAGGCATATTTAAATTAATTTGTGAAACTTCACTATTTGTCAACCACATATGTGTTAACCTGTTCACAGGAAATAATTGTTTCACATTATACAGAGTATAAATAAAATCTAAATTCCTAACTTTGGCATAAACATTCTTTTTTTTTTAAATAATGGACATCAAAGGACAATCGAAACACTAAATAATCAAGAACGGCTAAGTTAAATTGCGCGACAATAATTTGACATTTACTGAATTAAATCAAGTAAAAATAACAATCTGATGATCTACTTAAGATAGAAATGTCGAGACAAGACCATTTAACTGTTTAACAGTCACTTAATTCTATGAACTGCCCTTTCATGGTTGGAAAGAAAAGCCCCGCTCCATTTTTGATCCGTCTCTTTGTATGCAGAGACACCTTGCCACACTTGTCATCCCTGCCCTCCCCTCTCACCACCCCCACCCTACCCCTCTCTGGGCCTGCTCATTTTCGTCGCAAAAGAATTTCGCCCGCAAAAGAATTCTGATATGTTTGCCTCTCAGCCATCATTTATAGCTAATAAAGCGACATTTTTGAAAACCTTAATGCAAGCTTTACGCAATCTTTTGCGCTAATAGATTTTCGTTTCCCGGCCGCCTCATCAAAACAGCTACGTCACCGGGGAGAGAGAGAGAAAAGTGAGCTAGACCGGTTTAGGCGTTAAGTGGGAATCTAATTTTGTAACACTGTTGGCAAGTCGCACAGAAAGACATTTTCTCCTCCCTAATATGTTCCTGATGTTCCGCCCATGACAAAAGAATTATTTTTCTCAACAAAGAGAAAGTTCTTATTTCACTTTGTGATGATACGAAATTTGACAAAGACACGTGAGAAACGTTTCAATCAGTTGTGGAAAAGAGTGAAAGAATTTCATGGAAAACTTGGAAATTAGTATTTTTAAAAATAACATGGCCTAAATTCATCCACCTCAAAACTTCAGTAAAATAAAATAGAAATGAGAACAATAAATTGTTGAACGTATCGCAATGTACGAAATATTAATTCGACTATTTAATTCGTACATTTAACATGCGAATTTATAACAATATGTAATACGATTAATAATATAAAACGTTATTTCTTGTTAATGCAAAAAATCTATTTTGATTAACTACCATTTAAAAATTAATTATGAAATTAAATAATTTTAGAAAATCACTATTCGAATAAGAAATAAATTTATTATCAATAGAATAATAATCATACATATCAATAGAACAAAATCTTCGTTTTAAAAATAAAATTATTTCTTAATCTTTATTATTATAATACAAAATAAATTATTTTATGGTTTTATTGTATGTTGATCATTCCGTGTCCTTACATGTAAGAAAAGAAAATTGAAAATTGGTAACTCCATAAAAAAATCCATCGAGTAACGAAATATATACAGTAAGTGAAACCTAAGCGATAATCAGCAGACGATGATATCTCATTAGCAAAATTTATTTACTCCAATTTGCATTCGCCAGTTGAGCTCGCTCGCGGGTCGTTGGTTTTAGTGCATATAATGGGTTGGGGCCCAACGCGGAAGATACCGTCTGTAATCGTCCCCCCAACTGCAATGCGAGCCTAGCTGTAGGCCTACGACGAGCCTGTTTACACTATAGTCGCGTGTGTTGATGGTAATCACTTTTAAAGCGGGGCGCCGATGCGATTTTTGTAATTAAACTCTCGCGAGATTGCATTTATTTCCAGCTGAATTTGCACAAATTTTGCGCATGCCTTGCAGAGAAATATTTTTATCGGCACAACTCGGGCACACATCCTCCTAAGACTCGAGCCCACATATAATTAATAGGTCTAGAAGTATTGTAATATCATGAGAAATTATTGGATAGGAATGTGCGAATCCTGGCCAAAAAGTGCATCCTAGTTCTCGTGTAAGATCGCAGCAAGTCTTTGAAATAAGGGATGAATCCTATGATCAACGTCACAGGGCACATCAATGTTGGAAGACCATCATGAATACAATTATTACTGTTGGGTTTTAATGATAACGAATTGGACTATGTGATTGATGTCATGTGAACACATCACAGGAATTCCATCTAGCCGAGTTTACAACCGACGATTGAACTCGTCGTAGCCCAGTCGGGAATTGCGACTAATTATGACTCGGCTGTACCGGGTTCGATTCCCGGTGAGGGCTCTTAAAAATTTCGATCCCGGGATACTGGACGTGCCCCTCAAATAGTACTGTTGTACCAAGCGCCTGTAGTGCAGAGACTACAGTGATTGGAGAAAAAAACATCTCGCATGTCGTAAATGACATATTTTTCAGATATTTCTCCAGTGACATCCAGTTTAAAAGTTGGGCCTTAGTAGGATAAATAACCAAATGCTGGCGGTTCATTAATTACAATTAAACGAGCAATATAGAAAACTAATATGAAAAAGAAACATTATATCTGTAAATGGCAGGACATTTGGATACTTGTGACATCATAAGTAACCGAGTACGGGACAGAGCTGTGTAAAATCGACGAGTGTGCGGTTATTTTAAGGCGCTGCCTGTAGCAGCCATCACCCGATTCATATGCCTTATTGTTATACTTATGACATCGTTCAGAAATGTGTGCAATCAGGTTCACCTGAAGTTGATCAATCCGTTACCAATTTAAACAACACGAGTAACAAATTTTGTTTCGGAAAATAACCTTTAATATATAGGCGATATAACTTCGCATAATGTTTAAATGACGACTGATCAAATATTTGTACCAAGGTAAAACGAATATCAGGCGAACCCTGTGTGACTCGGCAAACGTATTAGAAAATAAAATTATTATTAATACATAGTCTTTAACTTATTTTTCAGATGTAGCTCTTATCGTTATTTCTTGTAGAAATTCAACCTTTGATTTTTTGGTTCAAAATTTCGAGCATTAGATAGATATTCGAGCATATTAAATTGACCAATACATTAGTCAAGAAAATGACACAACACACACACTGTTGCAAACCAGTAGCTGTAATTCAATTTTTATAACTTTTATGAATCTTTTACTGAATCATAGGTAATATAATTAAATAATTGTTAGAATATTAAAATCATACCTTTGACATTGTGTTTGACACTACAACTAATAAAAAAATCCGATGAGAATATATTGATGCTAGTTAGCTTGCTAACATTGTTCCATTCAACCTCATATGAATTCACATGGACTCATTAGTCTTCTCCCCAAAAACTAATTGCTTCACGTGGCAATACACGATTTGAAATATTAGTAGTGAATCGCGTTTGTTCGAAAATTACTCACATCGGGGTGAAAAATGGAACAGAATGCTGATAATTGGATGGACGCAAATTCTTTATTCGAATTTTGTCACATATCTCCAAACACATTGTCAATGTCGGTACCCCGGCCGAACAACTCTTTCCTAATTAATTACACGCTTGCACAACACAGTTCTGATTGTGAGTCTCCAAACAATTACTCGCAAGCCATGAATAATACAATTTCGTGAGAAAACAAGCGCCCATTTCATCCATCGAGCCAACAACCCGCTTGAGACCAACCGCAAATTGTATCGTGATTAAATTAAACTACTTATTTTTACAATTAATTCTACGGACGTGATTGCTTCCTCACAATTAATTAATTATTTGATGGCGTTGGTGTCACACGTCGCGATTTCCCTATATCTGTCTCTGACAGGCAAACCAACCTTTTACCTGATAACTAGATTCGTTGTGGTAATTCCAAATTTTGTTATATAAAATGGTGATTTCGGGACAGGCCAAATGAAGGAGACGATCCGAGTGGCGAGCTCGCTTTTTATAATAATATTTTACTATTATTTTAATTATAACTAGTAATTGCGAAACTAACTAAAGCCCCTCACAAATTTTGTTAATTCAAGTTCAATCCAAGTTTTCCTTATTCGTAGATTTAAGACTTCAATATTTGTAATTTTCGATTTGTAAACATTTTCCAGAATTTGTTTTAGGATTCCAGGATTTCCCCACATTTTTTAGCGGCCTGGTTTAATTCCAATTCCATCGAGAGCAGAAACACCAACAGACAAACCATCACCGAATGGCAAAATTTTGGCAGTTGGCGAAGGAGTCTTTCAGCAGTTACATATATCTTAAATGTTCCTTTATTTATCTTTATTTACGGGAAATAAAATGAAGCTGATCTGCAGCGCCACTTATGCTCGGCTAATTTTAATATCTACTAATTAAAGTAGAACACAAAAAAATATAATTTAAATCGAAGCATTTTTCACGAAGTTGTAATATGTTTAATTGGGGGGTCTACGTTTTTATGGCTCATAGTGTCGATCCTTCAGTTCGTTAGGGGAGCGCTGAATCTACTACCAATGGTTCCAGGACTACTCTGTATGCACAGTGCCGTTATTTTGAGAATATCTGTGTTGCCAAATTCCAGGGAAATTGTTTCCCATCCACGGCTGCCATTCCCAAAAACCGCAATAAATTTAGATGTGTCTCTGTGTCGCAGGAGCCAGGAATCGGTACACAATCAGAGAAGACCTCCTTCCCCCCCACCTTTATGCGAAAGCTCCTCTACAACCAGTACAATTTAATTAGCTCGTTATGTAAGCGCCCGATTAGATAAATTGCACACACTCTGTGTGTATGAATTAGTGCCACGCTACACTGTTTTTAATTATTTGTTTCAGGCCTAATGCGGCAGTCATTCATCGACTCTTTTTGGCAAACAGTGACGCACGGGCGAACGCCAGATGTGACATTTCGAAAACAAATTGAAATGTTATGTAGATACAATGTTGATTGTATGAGTGTGTGTGTGTGTGTGTGTGCGGTTGGTTGTGTTCGGGTTAGCGGGTTACGAAATTAAATTTATAGATAATGCCCGACACGTCTGAAAATCAGAATCCAACTACGTCAATAAATTTTTCTGGGTCACAATGCACACTGCAAATGAAATTATTAGTTTGTTTAGTATTGAACTTTTCTGTAAAAGTGATTTACTATTATATACTGTATGAATATATTTCAAATTCATTATGCTAAAAATACTCAAATCAATCAACAATGGGTCTCCTTTGCACATAAACCTTTCATTTACATATTTTAAATAGCATCATTTCAGTATATAAGAGGCAAAGTCGTACTTGAAATATAATAATAAAATATTCATAATAAATTCATAATAAATTTATAATGAGATGGGGTTGACTCCGGATTAGCGGTTTCTTTCGTCCGGTGCTGTCCCGGAGACAACCCCTATTTCATTATAAATTTATTATGAATATTTTAAATAGCATCATTTCAGTGTATAAGAGGCAAAGTCGTACTTGAAATATAATAATTAAATATTTATAATAAATTCATAATAAATTTGTAATGAAATAGGGGTTGTCTCCGGATTAGCGGTTTTTTTCGTCCGGGCTGTCCCGGAGACAACCCCTATTTGAGTATAAATTTATTATGAATTTATTATGAATATTTTATTAGCATCATTTCGATGAATAAATAATATGGCTAATCTAAAAAATATAATTATTCACTGACATTGTTTAAATATTTATGTGAACTATCTGGAAAGTTTTCAACAAAGTCTGGAAAAAATCGCTGTTTAGAAATTTTAAACACACCGATCGAAATGATAGAAGTTAACGCTTTCGTGCAAAAATATGGTACCGCAAGTCGGGGTTCGAACCCTGTACCACTCAGCGTCAACATTTGGGCAAAGAGAGAGAGATGAATTCTCGCGTGGGCAGTGCACATTCGACTGATACGGATTTCCGTTAGCCCGAACACAATGACCGTCCCCGACCGATCCCTCTTGGTGGCTTCCGCCCTGAATAACTGATAGCGAGAGAACCCCATTCGTCCATCGATTGTTCGACCAATGGGGGTTGCGCGACTTTCGCTTCGATTGTCGCCCTAGCGTTGTTGCCCAAGTGTGGCTCACGCGACCATTTTCGGTAGAGTTTAATTAAGCTGTCGCCTGTGTAGGTCTTTGATAGGTTTCGGTTTGAATGCGACAAGCTATTGGCTGCTTGCACTGAACTGAAAGGCCGGCATCCGCCCACAGAGTTGAATATATAGTACGGGGGATTTGGGATATCTTTGTTGGCGTTGTGAGGGCCCAACGAAACATAGGTTATCACTTGGTCACTAGGTGTCTTGGGATATGCAGCAGTGTTTGGTTGGAACCGTTGATGCCTCCCCTAACAAATCAGCAAACTAAGCTAATTCGCAGACGCTGTCATTGGAAACAAAGTGTTAAAGTACTGCATGCGTTTCCTTAATTGATGCTCTCCTATCTTAGCGCTCACAGCAATCATTTCTTGGAACCTGAGTTCGAAAACGATTCAGCACAACGCCCACCAGTTCCCAGAAACGAAACACGCCTTGCACGAATTTTCTATCCTATTACTGCATATTTTCTATCAATGACGCTCTTGGGGTGAAACAAAAAAAAATCAGCGATCTCATGAAAGCGATAATGCCTCGTCTGGCGACCAGAAAAGTTGATAGAAAATGTTTCGGATCACCATTGGTGAGACGTTGCGAGTCTGTGCTCACGTCAGCCAGTGTTCGAGCGCTAGACAATCAAGACATGGCATGGATCTTCCTGAGATCCCTCTCGAGCAAATATATCTGCTCCTTAGGGGAAACAACGCATTCTCGAATTTTACTATCGGCATCGGATGATGATAGTCAGAAAATGAGGACGGTGCGCTTAAAGATAACCTGTGGAAAAAACGACAAAAGAATGTGAACAAGTCGATTTCCAGGTGGTCCAGCTTCGGCAACAAACCGGCGTTGATCTTGGAACCTCAAGTTATGGGTTTGCATTAATTTATCTTAACTTTCACTTATTGATGGATATTTATTTGTAATCTTCATTGTAATCTTAACTCTGAAGTAATATGGGAATGCCGGGCAACAGTCAAAGCTCGGCGACAAGAACGTAGAAGAAGCAAATATTTATCATTCGAAATTAGACAAAATTAAGACGAAAAATAACCTTAATGAGGTTACAAGTAAATGATTATTTTTAGTCTTATTTTTGTCAGTAATTTCGAATGATAAATATTTATTTCCACTACGTCCTCGTCGCTGCGTTTTCAATGTTGTCCATATTATTTTTGTAAGTACATCCGTCGGCTTCCACCTTAAATTTCTTAAGTGTAATAATAATTAATTTCCATCAAGGAATTCTTTGGAATTCGAATTCCAGTTCGAGTAAACGTTAGATAAAATAAAACGGTTGTCAAGGTAACGGTGATCGATGCGGAAAATCGGTCATTGATGATCGATGTAAAAATTTCATAATATTCCTGTCTCATTAAAAAAATCCCGGAAAATGTCCCGTTGAAGCTCCGTAAGTCTCCGGAGTTTCCAGGAGCAAGAAAATACTAACTCGCCTATAGAGAGCCACCGCGTGTAGAGAAGAGAGTGGGTCGCTTGCCTTTTGTCTACGAAGACGATAATTGTCCCGACAGCTATAAGACCGGATGAATGTCGTCTACGTGTATAAAGAAGCTCATCATCGGTGGCGGTCGGCTCTCTTTTACTTCTTGGGCGTCCTGTCATGTGAATAGGTCCGACACAATCCCATACACATACACCCGTGCGCCAAACAAGAAATGCCTGCTAGCGGATAGCGGACACGTAATTACTAACGGGACTGAGGGCAGGACAACCGTAACTCGAGGTGATGAACGGAAAAATATTCCAAATGATGCCCCCACCTCACGTCAAAACGAAACAATGTGTGAATCCATGTGAAACATTTCTCATTTCCATGAACTATATAATTAGTTTAAAACTTAATAAAAGTCGAAAATAGATCAGCCACATAGAAGATATTAGTGCAACATGCGGTCAACCTCATTCCGCACCACTCATCAACCGCACGGTCCATCGACCACAGAGCCCATGAGTCGCACAGTGACCTGAGAAGCGGACGGGATGAATCTCAAAACACAATCTTAAATTCTGGTGTTGGCGAACAGTATTATTTAAAAACGAATTCCATTAAAACTGGGATTCGAACCCATGCAACTACTTTCGCTCAGAGTCGAATGTCGATTTGTAATCACTTTAACTGAAGTTTTCGTTAGTCTTTGAGCGTCAAACACCTTCATAGCGTTTCAGAACGTATGTCGCTAACAGAAGTGTTATCCCGAGTCAGTTTATTAGCCGCAGCGCGTAACAGCCGAACCGAGAGACCTGAAAATACGTGTTCGAATTAGGTCGTCCCTAAGGCATTGCCAGATTTCATTTAAATAAGACCGGCCCTACCCGCCGTACGGTATCGGCATTATTTGCCCAAGAAACTTGCGGAAGTGGGGCGACAGATTTATTCCGAGAAACAAATCATCAATTTCGTCAGAGATAGTGGGAACAGATATAATGGAGTCAATCTCACTGAAGGAATGGTTGGTGGAAGATCTGAGCGCTCAAGACAATGCAGGCAACGGCCTTCCCTTCTTACATGTATCTCAATCGCTTCGGTTAAATGGTCCTGCATACACCGGTTTTGCTCGAAATCTCATTAATGCTTTCCTTTTTAGCTACAACCGCCATTGACAAATTAATTGAGCGTTTATCTCTAACCGGAATCATGTAGCTACCGAGAATATCTGAAAGGAACGGAATCGACCAATGAAATCAAAATCGTTAATCAAAATCTATTTGCTCTGCGCATAAACACAAGGTGGTGCACGGTTCGTCATAGAAAACAAAGATTTTACATCTTCAGTCATTTGCTCAGAGTTTATTTAATCAATGCATCATATTAAAAATAAATAAAATAATTGATGGACTGTAATCGGGAGTCGGCAAAAAGATCGTCAATAAACAACTTTTACTTCTGATCTTCAGAAAATAAACAATATTCAGATTTGGGGAAACAACAAATTAAACGTATGAACTGATAAAAAACGTAACAAAATTATTTTATTTATTCTAATTCCTTGGGTAGTGACGAAAGTGTTTAATGACGATCCTGTTGCCAACTCTCGATTGCAGTCCAAGCAATCATCTTATATTTTTGTTATAACTAACTACTGTCGGCTTCATATCTACAATTTTGGAATGAACCATATGTTTAACAATCTATTCTGTAGAGATTGAATGAAATTCAAACTTTTAAATTTATTTCAACGTGTACTTCCTGGTTTCTTTAGATTAAAAAAACTAATTATATATTAATTAATTTATCAAACAAGTGTTTCACATTTCACCTTCGGTTCGGTTCATTCTCAACATCTCGCTCAGATTGCAGTCTGTGTTTACAGACATTTGGGTCAGCTACAGACATTTGGGTTTAGGGTCAGTGGAATTGGAGCAAAAGGTTTCATTGGGCGCAGTGAAAATCAACGTTTTACAAAACGCCCGACAATAACCATTAATCATATTCTGTCAGTTTGAAGCTCGGCTTACCAACAACTTTGGAAGCCAAACCAACAACAACACAACAAAAAAAATAAGTGGACTAGCAATTTTGAATTTCGCGTCGCAATTTGGCGACGAGTCCACCATATACAGTGGGACCGAGCCCGCAACCAGTTATCACCATAACATTTCCTGCTCGTTTAATACACACTCTGACACTGCCATATGCTCCGTCCATAAATGCGCTGGCTAAAGCTACAACAATTCGTTGGGGGTGGGGGTGGGGGGTGGAGGAGGTGAAGGGTAATTCCGTTTCGCATCATCTAAAACTTGGCAAGTGAGCTGTTTTCCCTTCATTCGGTCAGCCATGGGAATCCTCCTGAGACTCTAACACCTTCCTGTGGAATAATTCGTGCTGGTTAAATAATAGGAAATAAACATTGCATTGTTTGAAACAACGAACAGAAAGTTCTAGAAGCGGTTGGTTGGCCATACATTAATTATTACTACAACATTATTTCTAACATTTGGAATTTTTTTTTACATAATCGCGCTCGGAGAGTGCACATAAAGTGGACATGGGTTCCAGGGAGATACGAACACGTCTCCAAGAACAACATCAGTATCCTTTTATACTGGATACGATTTTATTGTTTCCTCTCTGCGTTTCCTTACCAGACCGACTTCTTACTTCTTGAGAACTAAATTGCATCTCGTTCGGCTTGCCAATAGCGAACACATACAAATGTTAGGTTCCATTCCTTGAAATTCTAGTACTTGCGCATGGCAACAACATTTTGTCAATTAAACAATAACAAAATTAATTTAATTGGTAGACCTCAGTCAAAACTTTGAAGAAATGCCCTCACAACTTCAATTAACTTAATCACAGGGTACACCAGTTTTGCACAATCCAAATCACTTATCTAACATGTAGGGATATACAAATTTCACAATTCGCGCATCGCAATCTCACTACATAGATGGCGCAATTAAATTTTAGGCAATAATCTCAAATGTAGCTTTGTCAGAAGACGCACAGCGAAAGGCGATCTCTTTTTCAAAGAGTTCCAAAATTTAAAGACACCTTCGGGGATTGTTCGGTTGCATTGCGTGATTGTCTTGCAACATGGTCGGCTGCAACATATTCGCCAGCCACTTGATAGCATCACCTGCAAGATTTAATAAGTCAGTAAATGTTGGAATTTCTCTCGTCCAAAAGCAACATATGTTTCGGACTGGAATTGAACCCGTGAACCTACTACTGCTTGTCCTTGTGAACCGCTAGCATAAAAACAATCTTGACAAGTGCTTAAAAACGCAACAATAATTTTTTTTTAATGTAAATCTTGAAACGTATTTTTTATGAGCAATTGCAAAATTGACTACTTTGTTAGCAAAATAAAATAATTTCTCAAAATTTAGTTTTCTCTTGTAATTTTATAAGCATAGTTGTCTGACCCTTCATCGCTTAATCCTTCTGAGACCCGTGTCCAAAACTTAATAAAGCTTTTGGATGTTGATGATGAATTTGTTAAACATTATATGAAATTGAGAGAAGAATTATGAAGCTAAGAACAAAAGTAGATGTCGATCAACTTTTGATACCCGCCTGAACAGATAATTGCTCTCCTGATTTTGATTAAATTTTCCACATAAGTCTTTTCTTACCTGAATTTAATAGTTATTATAAATGAATAAATGGGGAATAAATATAAAGGGGCGCGCACGCCGCTTAAACTGCAGCAAGCCACCGCATAGACAAAGATACAAAGAGAGTAGAGCAGAGCAAAATGCACAGTTCCCAAAGGCGCAAGACAGGATACATCGCCTTTCTAGATCCATGTTGGATTTCACTGGGTCTCCGGAAAGCCTTAACCTAAATAGTTTGGCTATAGGGGCAGCGAGTTAGCAGATTGAAT
>JAQGBY010005718.1:0-14226 GCA_034698785.1 Mycogona germanica | reverse complement strand
GCTTACTTCTTGTAAAATAAAAAGTGCAGAATATTAAAAAAAATAAAAAAGATTGAAAATATAAAAAAGATATTAAAAAAAATAAAAAAGATTGAGCCTCGCGCAGATTTAACTGATCCATTTGATACAAATTTTCAATAATTGTCTCATCTTTTGTGGACAAAATGTGGAGTCAGAATGTTTTCGTTTCTTTTAATTTTTGTATTTGACCGAGTCCTACCAACTTAACCGATGTCGTTTCCATCAGTCGTGTCCTGGGTTTTGACTGGCTTTGGCCCTTTGGTCCTTTCTTTGTCAGAATTTATCTTACACAAAAAATGTATAGTTCTAAAAGAAAAGTAAACAATGAACAATTTCAATATCAATTTCAGAAATTATTATATTTTTTTAATCAACTGTAGTCAAACACACTACAGGCCTTATGTATCCCTCATGGTGCTCAAGCACTATGCGAGGGGCACCTCCAGTACCCCGGGATCGAAATTTTTGAGAACCCGCGCCGGGAATTGAACCAGGGACCGCCGAGCCACAGTCAGTCGCTAAACCAACTGCGCCACAACGAGGCGTGGTATCTGTATTGTGCATTTAATCAAATAAACATTCCATGAGCCATTCTGTGAGCCATAAAAATGGAGAACTCTTCAAAAAAATATCATAACTTCATGAAAAATGTTTCGATTTAAATGAAATTTCGTACTTCTCATAGAGCAATATTTTTGGAACAAAAATGAAATATAAAATTGACCTGTGGCCTTGACACAAGCCCGGAATCAACCACGCCATTCTTTGATTGATGAATCGATATTACGCTGATCGTGTTCAATCCCAGTTTTCTTAATTCGTTATTTCAAATCTTCGATATTGATAATCTTCGATTTGTAAATTATTTCCTGGAGAACTCCCAAATTTTGTAGTCCAATGGATTCTAGTCTGGACTGTTTGGTGACCAGTGGATTTGTTCAATCGATGGTTGTGGCGTTTCCCGTTGCTTTTGCTTTTGTTGCAACTGTTTCTCGAACACGGTGATCGGCTTTGCGGGGATTGTTGAAAAATGAAAGAATCCGAGATTTGTTGTGTCAGTGTATAATTTTACACGCATATATTATTTATTTGGTTTTAAATTATCGCTGTGCATGCACACATCTTTGTTTTATTGTAATTTACTTTGAGTCATTTGAGATGCACCAGTTATGAAACAATGTTGCTCAGTAGATGTCACTTAGTGGCTGCTGGAATAAATTAAAGAATTTTGAATGTTTCACTTATTGTGGTTTGAATCGTAATCTACCTGAATGAACTTCTAATTCTGTCAATTTTATTTTTCCTATTACTAGCATAGAACTCCATAGAAATGACGAATGATCATCACCAGCCCCAGCCAAAAAGAATGCCTGCAGCAGAAGAAACAAGATCAATTAATTGCAAGCATGAATTAATGATGGAGGACAAGCAAACAAGGCCAAAAGACATTTCGTGCCTGCCTGAAGAAGTCCTGGCTATAATCTTCCACTACCTGGATGTGGGCAGTAGAGGGCGGGTGGCCAAGGTGTGCCATCACTGGCTTCAGGTGTCCCGTCAGAAGTCTGTGTGGAATGGTGTGGAGGTTCAGCTCGAGTTGCAGGGGAATGACCCAAGCCAATGCAGGATAGCCAGTGTCAGTCATTTTGGTCAATTAATTAGACATTTTAAAAGGCCATGCTACCTTTTACCTGACCGATTTCCCTATATCACTGCTATGGCCTTCACCAGCACCTGCAATGCCCAAAATCCATTTTCCATCCAGTGTGTCAATCTTCTTGTACAGAGATTCACGAACCTAACATCGCTCACATTTTCATTTCACAAGGAAGGTGGTCATTTGCTAGACACTTCAATGGGCATCATCCGTGACCACCTCAAATCACTCAAACATTTATACCTGGATGAAGATGCTGAAATCACAGATGAGGGCATCTCTCAGTTGGTTGGGTGGAACAGAGATGATGACGGCTACCCACATTTGGAAACACTTGGGCTGAGTTATTGTCCTGAGTTGACAGATCTTTCCTTGAAGTACCTGAGTGTTTTCCAGCCCAGCCTACAAAACCTCAACCTAGGTTTCACCTTGTGCACCAATGTCGGCCTCCAATATATATCCCAAATGCCCCAACTGGTACAACTGGAGCTGGATGATTGCTACCACATGAGTGGAGCTGGCTTCAAGCATCTCAGTCGAATGGTGATGTTGAGAGTGTTGCATCTGAAGATGATCTTCGTTGGAGATGTGGGGGTGGCCCACCTAGCGAATGGAGGATCTCGAATTACAATGCTGAAATATGGACCTCACTGTGGGATTACAGATGACTGTGGTAGCCACCTGGCCCAGTTGGTCCACCTGGAGAGATTATCAGCCTGTTACAGCGGGATCAGTAATGCCACTCTGGCGCAACTCACCATCAGTCACATCAAAAGACTCAATCTTTATAACTGCAAGGAGATATCCGATGACAGCCTGAAGCACCTGGCCAAGCTGCCCAGTCTACAAAAGTTGAACCTGAAGGGCTGTAATATCAGTGATGATGGACTGGCCAACCTGTTGGATGGTGGGTCTGTAATATCTAAATTAGCATTTGGCCCATGTAATGTCACCGACCAGGGGTTGAAACAATTGTCGAGATTACCCTGTCTTACCAATCTGTTTTTTGTTGAGTGCAACGCTATTTCTGTAGCAGGGCTAGCCCACCTGGGTAGGGGTGCTGCACTTATCACGAAACTGCAAGTTTTTCGGGGCACCAGATTGGGCAGAAAGACGCTGCTCAACATCGCTTGGCATCTGAACCTGCTGAAAAAACTGATTTTGAATAAGCAACATGTTAGTGATTTGGGCATGTACCTGGTGGGTCAGAAGTGTGCCCACCTGCTGCCAAACCTCGAGGTTTCTCCTGAGTATTCTTTCTCTTGAATCAATAACTACAAATGATAATTGAGATTTTTTTCTGTTAGGTTGTATAAAGGTGTCTGTATTTAATTAAGTCTCCAGGCAATTTGGGATGCAAAATGATATCGCAAAGAAAAGTTGGCAGTGAGACTGAATTGACAATCAGAATTTGTGTAATATGCCGAATACATTTGTGATTTTTATCCATTCTGTCTTTTTTTAAATTGTGTATTGATGGCATCCTTCATTCCCTAATTCATTTTGGGAATTTTTAGTTTTATATTTTTGTGATTTAACTGGCAATTGGTAATGATAATGCAATGATTGATTATAATTATTTAATACCTATAAACAATATTTTTTTGGTGTATATTGTAATATCGCAAAGAAAAGTTGCCACAAAACCCTGAGCTTTGAGAACATCTGTTGTTCTTGTTCCAAGCTTTTGCTACTGCGAGTCACCGAGAAATTGTCGTGAAGGGGCTGTGAGTGGTTTCATGCATAAATAGTTTGTGGGGAAATCTACTTTCAACTTCATGCAACTATTGTTCTCAAAATTCTATTCATTATTTTTATTTGTGGAGCCTCGCCAGCTCGTTGACATTTTTTACATGGCAGTTCCGTGATTATCAGTTATGCTTAAACGTTTACTTATTTTTAGTGTATGATTATTTTAGGATGCTGTAGCCATCACACGATTGATATACCTTATTGTTATTAACTACTGTGTTATTTTGCCAACTAGGAAAAACAATATTTTAGAATATGAATAATATGCTTGTGATTTTTAACTGATCTGTGTAAGTTAGTGCATATTGAAGATATCATCCATTCCTTAATTCATTATGGTTCTTTTTCTGTATGCTTCTGCAACATGTTTATAAATATATATTTTATTTAACTTCAGACTTGTGTTTTTTTGTTGCTTCCAATCAACTGTAGTCAACCGCACTACAGGCTTTACGTCCCCCTCATGGTTACAATTTCAATGTTCCATTTTTAAAAGTATTGGTTCTACTGTAAGAACCATTTTGGATCTCAGCAATTCAGATAATGACGTCATGTCATGCACAATGAAAATTAAATGAGAAGACTATTGTTAACATTTGTGCTAAATTTCATTCCTTTTGATGAAAGTTATGACGAAAATTTTAATTGTTAATTTGAATCTACTCCGTTCTTTATTGAACATATTTTAAACTATTGAACATTCCTCTGGATCGTGAAAGGTCTGCATATTTTTTTCTGGATTTTGAAATCAGCTTTGTTTTTTCACCACCACATGGACGATTGTTGTAGAATCTGGATTCGTCACCTAAACATTATGTTTTGTATTCTGTATTTGTGGCATCTCATTTGACTTGCCAAAACTGGAAATATTCAATTAAATTCCTCTAAATAGACGGAAATAGTCAGAAATAATTTCTTACGCTTCAAAGTTTATCAGCCCTCTCTTTTAAGTCCCATTTACATTTGGAGCAATTGACGTTTTGCTCTACGTAAATGTTATTTTGTTTTAGTCTTATGAGGACATGATCGGAAAGATTTCAAATGATCACGCTGGAGATTTTAAACTCACACACATGTTTGGAAAAACAAAATAACATTTCGATGGAGCAAAACATGAAATCTTCTCTAGTGTAAATGATGCTTTAGACTATAAAGTAGATGCGTCATCATAGTGTTCCTTGTACCACAGCCCAACTTGTGCTGCTCTCTATAGGCGCTATACAAAAGCTAGGTTACGGTTATGAAAAATATGGCTTGCGCCACATTTTCTTTCGATAATTTCAAAAGCTAAGATTTCATTTTTCACGATAGCTGCAGAAAATTTAAAAAATCAAATTACGCAACTATTCCCACTGTTTCAATTAATTGTTTCACTGTAAATATCAAATCAAATTGTGAATGATTTTTACATTTGAAATTATAAAATGAAGAATTGAACGCTTAAATTTCCAAATCAACTGTAGTCAACCACACTACAGGTGTTATGTACCCATCATGGTGCTCAGGCATTATGCGAGGGGAACAATCCCGGGATCGAAATTTTCGAGAGCCCGCGCCGGGAATTGAACCCGGGATCGCCGAGCCTCACTCAGTCACTAAACTAACTGTGCCACGACAAGTCGTATTTGAAATTTCAAAATAAAGTATTGGACGCTTAGATACGTTAGAAAGACAGCAGACAAAGAAATTGATATTTGTAAGTTTGTTTATTACAGTGTGTAAACATGATCAAAAATAGGTTTAACATTCATGACAAATACGGCCAAAGCAACTCTGTCATTAAGTTGTTTTTAGCGAAGCATTTTTATATTTAAAAAAACAAGGTCAACATATCTATGTAGGCAGGAATAAAAATTGTTACAATAGTCTTGTTTGCTTCAAAAATATGTCATAGCCTGTACTACAAGAGTAATATAGTGGCATTCTTCTACATTACACTTGTGCACATAGAGTCCGAGAAAATTGTAAAACAAATTGAAATAAGCCAATGCAATTGAATGGCTTCAAAATGAGGAGTTCCTTAAAGGATGCTCATCTCTCACTTTTCCTCTCGGCACTCTAAGCTCCTTTTAGTGGTACTGATTGTACAATCAGTGTTACCTATTAATTAGCAACGCTATCTCTGTAGCTGTGCTGGCAGTGAAATTAAATCCACAAGCATGTACAAAATAGCTAAATAATTAGCAACAACGACGAGTGAATAGCTGCAGCTGGCCAAATGGGGGTGAGTTGTGAAGCGGTCAGATTAAAAAAAATCAACGCACGGATCATATAAAGTCGATATAAAAAATATTACAAATATATAAGGTAATAAAAGTTGACAAACAAACAGACACATACACAGATACGAGTACACAAAATGGATCGAGAGTAATGAGTACATCACAGCAAAGCAGTTTATAAAATTTTTATCAAAGTATTACTCATTGAAAATAGGGAATCTCTTGTTGGACTCAGCTTTGACTTGTTCGTATTTTTAATGCATTTCCAGTTTCTAAAATAAAATTCCCTAGCTATGCGGCAGTTATCCCTGATGTTGGAGGTGCAGGGGACGGTGCGCTGGAGCTTTTGACCGCCACCGTAATAATCTTGAAACCGTCAACATCCCTGAGTTCTTTGGAAGTAAATTTGGCCACGATGGATTTGGATCCGGCCAGGAACGGTGTGAACTTGCAGGTGGCCACTGCATCTTCTCCAGGCGCCACATTACTGGAAAGAACAGAAAATGAATTAAAATTCTAAGGTTATTGAGAGTTAGTAAATGGTGGCTTAACCTACAGCTCTAATATGAGTCAGTGAAGCTCAATTTCTCATTCTAACATCAAATGCAACTGCAGATTACCTGGTTAATTTGATTTTTTGTGACGCTCCCAGACCTGGTCCTTCAATAACGAACTCGCCTTTTCTTAAAGGTTTGCTGAGCGGATTCTTGAAGTGGACTTTGACGTTGAATTCCTGTTGCTCGACTAGCTCACCTTCCGGCTATTAAATAATAGTTCGAACAAATTACTTATGTGTTCCATTTTCATTTCATGGAACTTTTGAGCAAAATTTTATGAAAATCAAAATACAACACATGCGCAAATGACTTCAAAATAAATTATCTTGCGACGATGAATTAATAACAAATATCGATTTGCATCAATTTCTCACCTCAATTTTGATATCGGGCATTCTCACTCGGAAGTCATCCTGACCGAAGTAGTCGAAGTTTGTCTCCTTTACATTGGCCATGGCGGCTATGTTGAATGCGTATTGATCTGACAGCTTTCGGTCGTAGTCCTCGTATTTGATCTCAAGCACAAAGGTGTGTTCTGATTGGAGGACGAAACAAAATTATTGTGTTATAAGATGAACAACTAGTTTCTTATTTAGCCATAGAAGAAAAAAAATATGGTTATCTTATTTATGATTCTTACCAGTGCCAGCCTTGAGGTTGGTATCGAATTCCTGTTTCTTGATGAAACTCTTGATGTCGCCATTGTAGAGCATGGTGTCCACCCTGAGAGTGGCCGAAACGGTGTGATCCTTTTCGCTCGTCTTGTTCTTCATCTTCAGCGCCACCTATCAACGGGAACACAGAGTTTAGATTGGTGGTGTGTCAAGCATCATGTCTATCTGTCTACAATCTATGTTGATCTCTGTGTGTAACAGATACAATGCCCTCTGATAGCGTTTCAATGAATTCGAAAGTTTGAGAGAAAAAAATTTGAGACGTACTTTAAAAGATTCTCCGATCAGAATATCGTCGTACAGCTGGAAATCAAATTCGATATCCTCGAAATTATCGTTGAGGTAGTAGCGGCTGAATTTGTTTCCAGTTTGTCTGAGCGCCGTCAACATAATGTTCCTCTCCTCCATCGTTCCTGAAATTGAAAAATCAGGAAAAAGAAATTCTTAGTGCTTCCTTAAAATATTTTAAAGTTATCAACGCGTTTTATCTCTTATTTTTCCATTTAAAAAATAAGGAAAAACTGACTATCATGTTGCTATGAAGGAAATTTTTACGTTTCATGATACATACATCGAAGTGTTTCTGTTGGACATCACGATTTGCAGTGAAATTAATACTTACGTTCAGGATATTTGTATTGTGAAGTGATGTCCTCACGATCAAATCTGCCGATAGCTTTAGTGCTGATAAACATTCCAATGCTACAACGATAAGATAAAATATTTTCTTCAGTAAATTTCAGCAAATTAGTTTATAAATGAAATATTATCGCAATATCAGCTTATAATTTCCACTAATGCACGACCACAAATTTAATATACAATACTGACTAAAAATCAAACTTTCACAAAAATGTTTTCAGATATAATTTCTGTTTTGCAATTTATTATTCTTGTGTCATTTTTTTAATGATTTTAAATTCTTGCGGTCAAAATAAAGATGTGTTTGAATCAGCAAATGGTATACTCACGATTCCTGCTGTTTGGAGATTAGTTTGAGGGGTTGGGTGGGTCCATGGTAGCGCCAGAACACCTTGTCGGCGTTTACTTCCGCGAAGAGAAAATCGACGTCGAATCCCTTCTTGATCTCGCCACGTTTGATGGCGGCCACCGATGCTGGACCGCATCGATACTCTCCTGAAAGTGTCAATCGCATTAAAACACAATTGAGAGAACTAAGCCGATTCTGTGTGGCCGTTTCATTGGTTTCAAAAAATTAAGTGGATTAAGTCAGTTTAGGCAAATACAGATGTGAATGTATTATGTACCTGCACTCTCCTCCTGCGGCGTCGAATCGATGGCCTGCCAGCCTCCGTAGTCACCCGGTTCCAGATCCGGTCGAGTCATCCACACCTCGTTCCACACATGGTAATTCCTATTTCAATCCCCAAAAAGATAAACATTAGGAAACGTTAAAATTTCGTCTCTCGATAATTGGTTGACTTATTGCAACGTCGTGACATATACTCTGTATTTTTTTTACCCTATCAACTGTAGTCAACCGCACTACAGGTGCTACGTCCATTCATGATGCTTATATGCATTATGCGAGGGAAACGGTCAGTACCCCGGGATCGAAATTTTCGAGAGTCTGGGCCGGGAATAGAACCCGGGACCTCCGAGCCACAGTCAGTCGCTAAACCAACTGGGCTCCGACGAGTCGAAACTTTAAAAGACTTACCAAATTGAGTCCTGGTTGAGGTCCGATATCGGGCTTCCGCTATCGTCACAAAAGATGTCGACGGTGAGGCTCTGGTGAGTGTCATGGGCCGAGGAGAAGTTGGTGACCGGTCGGCTAGGGATGCCCAGCGCACGACACACTGCACAGAAGATGAGAAACAGACAAAAAATAATGTACAACATCCATACAAATCACGCATTAAGTCAGATTGAGAATAGATTTAGCAGCAAAACAATGTCAATTTTACAAATGGTCTTAACCCAGTCTCTCACATGTTCATGACACATTTGGAAGAAGGAAAAGAAAAATAGTTTGAGTCATCCGTAAGTCTTACCAGTTGTGAGGATGCCTGAAAAGACCCAGCACTGGCCGTATTTGACCGACTTCCGCGTCTTGAAGAATTGCTGCAGGATCACTTTGCTTCCAGTCCAGACTGTCGGAGACTCACCGCCCACGTACTCCCCCGACCAGTTTCCAACGATTACGCCATTGTCGTCTTGAGCGTTGGTCTGGCAAATTAATGATCGATAAGAAATAGTTAAACTTAATTTTCTAACTGATACAATAAACGAATTGAATATTATTTCTTTTAAACATGCTCAACATAAGACGATCTGCAAAGTTCTGTATCACACGAACTGAACGCGCATAATAATTATCTAGAATTAATAAATTCATCAAAATTCAATGTTTTGTTTTCAATATTTTTTCTATTTATGTCTATTTCAACTTAATTTATTAGTAGATGCTTACAACTGCCGATAGGTGTCGCACAACTTGCACCGGATCGTTGTGGCTGCCCTTGCGCAACTTGCCCACATGATTCAGGAGGTAGACGGCACACTCCAAAATGCCTTCATCAAACTACCGCAAAAGAACAACAGACAACAAAAAAATGTGGTTTCGACTGATGGTAATGCGAGGCAAAACTGTGGCCAAGCCAGCTGCGACACACCCTGTAATATAAAGGCGGAGCATGTGTCTTAGTCCACGGGTCAGGGACGAGGTTCAGCTACAAATCAGTCGTTGTGATGATAGGCCGTAGGACGGCGGCAAATAAGGCCATGATTAAACTTTTGTTCCTCCTCCTACTACATGGCTAAATTGCAATTTCCTCGACCACATCAAAGATATTGCATCATCAGTGCGCTGCTGGTACAGTAGCTTTCAAATTTTTAATATGAATCATGACTCATAATCACTGGTGGACCAGATTTTAAATTCTTCTAACTCCTCTATATTATGAAACGGGTTATTTTTCGATGATAATTCGATTGTTCACAAAACATTACGAAATTCAGTTTAGAAACTCCATTAATGACGTCATCATTGTGAGCCTCTACCTGAGCGTAGTTCCAGGGACTGGGTCGCAATCGTGTGTGTGTTCCACGCCACATAAGGCCGCTGTCGTTCAGAACGTATTCCTCCAGTTTTGTGTCGTCATCCAAGTACACAGCGTCCTCTGCACACAGATGAAACAAAAATTCCTCCACTCAGAAATCCGAATTTATCAACATGCACTGTTATAAAAAAACATATTTATTCTTTAATCCGACGCTGACCTTTGCACCACGGGTTGAACAGAATGTAAATTGGATCCGCAAATGTGAAGCGCCGCACCGTGGCCACACTTCCGGCGTCCTGCTTCAGTTTGGTGTCGATGTCGAAGCCCCAAGCACCGACGAAGGTCTCACTAGATGTGACAATCTGGAAAATGTTCAGTGGGTTTTTATCTGTTGTATTTCAAATAATTATTCCAATCCCTTAGTAGTCTATTAGAATGGAGCCCGTTCACTAAACGGTTAAAATTGAGCTATACAAGAGTTGGATAAAATTATTGAATTTTAAGATTGTGTAATAGGAGGTGTATTTAATAATTCAGAATTGTCGAAATTGACTTACCTGAATAATGGCTGACGAATTATCGGATGACAAGATTTTGGCTGACCACTCCGACGCGGGTCTCTCATTTTCTGGTTCCTCTGAGGCCGGTACCGAGATAATTGTCCTCTGAGAGTAGTTGGGATTTGGCGCATCTAAATAATTAATTAATCATATTAGTACAGAGATTAACTTGAGTCTGGCGGTATCTAGACTTTAAATTAATTTGCCAATTTAATTAATAAATATCGACATCAAAGCATTATTTAAAAAATATCGCTGACGAGTAATCAAAAGTTTCCAGAAATTAAAAATGACATATCAAATCTAATACATTTTCTTGTCCAAAATCCGAATTATAATAAGTTTTTAAAAAATTTAAATAAAATAGTGTCTTTAAATGAAAACAAGATAATTTTGCTTTGAACCAAAATCTTTTTCAAATCGAGACAATTTTGTTTTGTTTTTTCATAATTGTTGCATTTATAACACAACAATTTTTAATCTCAGCATTTTGGACTCTTGAATGACAAATTCGAATTTGAGATTTTTGCAGTGTTTCCACAACTCCACATGCACAGTAAACTGTAATTTGGTACCTTTGGCCGTGAATACCAAGCAGACGGCATCCTTCTTCTCTTCATAAGGTCGATTAAAGGTGACCTTGATGTCGAAAGCCTGACCTCTGCGGAGAACGGCTATCGACTTCTCTCGTTGGACCAACTGAAACTGGTCACTGTGGTGCGCAAGGGCGTTAGTCTTTATTTGTGGATCGACCGACAGAATTTTGAGGATGGACGAGTCCTTGTGTACGGTCTCATCCTTGTCATCTACATTGTGAAACAAGAAATGGAACTGCTTAGTATGTGATGACACAGGTCCTAGGTTAAATATATGGTAACACTAACATGTACTGTGCTTTACTGCTCTTTCAACAATATTCCTCGAGCAGCATAGTAACAAACGATTACCAATGGTCATTTATTTACAGTGTCAATTGCCAGTTTGGTGTTGTCATTGTTGGTTCAAGGTTTCAAGCATTTGATTGCAGTTGTGCTTCATGGAGGCGACATCCAGATTTCTGTGCATTTGTCTCAAAACCGACTGTTTGTGTTATCAAATTTGCTAATTAATTCACGTATTTCTTAAGTTGAAGTGTTCCTTAGCGATTTCCTTAAGGATCACCTCAGACGGTCGAGCAGATGGTTTAAGTTCCGTTATTTCACCGCAGCATTCCGACACGTCCCAGGACACACAATGCTCCCCTATCAAAAAGCAACTTCTACTCTAACGATAACTTTGTTATTGCCTTTGTCAAAGGGCCCTAAGTCAGTCCCCAAAACACCAATTTGCCATGGCAAGCGCGCACATACAGTAGTCCATCGCCATTCGTCAGATACATCGACCTAACTAACCACAACGTTTCCTCGAGACAAAACATCTGGCTGTAGGAAGCGCATTCCATTTTTTTCTAGATGCCCAATTCGCGTCTCTAAAGAAAAATTTATTATAGACAAAATCCAGGGAAGCCATTTTGACAAGCGCCGTAACAAATTGGTTCTGTTTCGCAGCCACAAAGTACACGCTACGGATGAGGAGTAGACATTTTCTAAACATGGATTCGCTAAGCATCAATGTTATAGCGTCATTAGTAACAGTTAAATAAACAGGCGTTTGTTTAAGTGGCCACAGAATTTTTTCCAACTCTACAGTTCCTCCGTACAAAAGCCATCATTTGGAGTGGAGTACAGAAGACCACAGTTTCTTCTTCCGTTCTCATGTAGTTTACTTTGTTTTAGGATTTCAGCGCAGGTACTGTGTATTTTGGCGCAACGTCTGCTGATGATCTCGGGACTAGTTCGATATTTAAAAAAATCCCAATGAGTTTCTAAACTATTTGGGAGCACACATACCCCAGGACCGAATAAACGAGAGCCCGTGCCGGTACTCGAGCTCGGGATTGCTGCACCGGAAGTCAATCATTTCATCCCAATTAAGCTACCGACTAAGCTATTTTTTTTACAAGTATCGTACAGAACTTTTTCAAGCTTCTTGGAACATTTTTTGTTTCCCAATCAACTGTAGTCCACCGCTCTACAGGCGTTACGTCCCCTCATGGTGCTTAGGCACTGTGCGAGGGGGCACGACCAGTAACCAAGGATCAAAATTTTCGAGAGCCCGCGCCGGGAATCGAACCCGGGACCGCCGAGCCACAGTCAGTCGCGAAACAAACTGGGCTACGACAAGTCGTACTGTTTGTTAAGTTTCGACATTTTAAGTACAATAATTTCTGCAGCCTTAATTTTTTATTTAAGATTGCAGCCAGATTGCTAAGCAAAGGAAATACTAAAAGATAATCCAGTAATCTTGAAACGCTTTGTCTGACTCGGCGAAGAAAATATCTTAAAATTAAGATGCTAATTACAGTTTAGACTGAAAATGAAAAAAATCAGTCTGTATAATTAGACGTGCCCAATTACAATTCGCATTGTGTAACCATCAATCTTAATTGTGTACGCAGTAGGTGGTATTTATTTTATGTCAGACTTGTGACCAGCAAAGGTTACGATTTATCATTTATTAGCTTAGTCAAAACAATTTGATTTTTGTTTGTTTATTCTTTAACGCCAGCCCATTTCAGTTTCAACAAGGTGACTTTCAGACGTCTTCGGTGACTGATGAGAGTGATTATTTTGTTTTGTGAAAAGTCGATTTTGTGGGTGATGCTCAAAGAAAGCCAATCGCTGGACGCCGAAGTGCTGAGTAGGAGTTTGGGCGTTTTGCTGTCAATTACCGAAAGTCATCTAACCCTATAATTGGGCATTGCGGGGACGGTGATTGCTTCCCACGCAGGACTTGTACGATATCTCTGTTTTTCCAGTTTTGAATGATCAGGTGTCTTGTAGTTGAAAGTGCGCCTGTCCTCATTCATCAAGGTTGTCAATGAGTAATTCTTGGATTTAGAAATAAATGACTTAAAGCGGAGACCAACTTTGGGCTGCCGCGTTTTTAAATTTTTTATTTAATTTTTTCAAATCCAACTGTAGTTCAACAATAAATTCAACAGAAGACCCCGCTCGGTGCTCCAGTACTATTATGTGGCAAAACGCCTCCCCACTTTGTCCGGGCCTGTAATTAATTCCAGTACTTTTTAGACAACGACCATTAAGGTAAATTTGAGATTTTAAAGAAACATTTAGCCATGTGAGAATACTTGCGTCGTCTTGTATAGGGAATGACTGGCATCGGTGTCATAATATCGTTTAAGCGAAGCGACGGACGAACGCCTCGTGTGACGTTCATTGTAGATGGCACTTCCGGTGTCGTCCTGACAGGCAACACGCGTCACACTACACCGGCGTAAGCAACAACCAACAGGAGACAATCTTTCGTATTTTGATATATCTTGATTTAATATATCATGGAAATGTAGGGTTCGAGGGCAAGCTGCACTACTTTGCAATTTACTCCACTGGCGACATTTATGAAGTCGCTTCTCCAAAACCTTCGTTGAGACTACCAGCGCCGATCGGTATTTTGCAGAAGTAATTGCACCAAATGTTATTTGAGTGGGAAGCGAATCAATCCCGCATTGGAATCGTCTTGTGCAATCAAAGGCGAGATTACCTTTGTCGAGACCTGAGAAAATAGTCTTAACATTAAAAACTGCTGAACTCAGATCAGCTCTTCTATTCCGTGCTGGCTTGTTTTTTTTTTTTTTTTTTTAATTCACTGAAGTGACGGGTCACAACAGGAAGATTCTGTACCCCTCTCAGTGCTTAGG
>JAQGBY010005717.1:0-14227 GCA_034698785.1 Mycogona germanica | reverse complement strand
ACTGGTCGTTCCCCTCACATAGTGCTTAAGTACCAAGAGGGGACGTAAGGCCTGTAGTGCGGTTGACTACAGTTAATTAAAAAAAAAAAAAAAAAAATCACTATATCCTCGTAACCATCGCAAACTGTTGGCCGCGAAACAAATTTGAAGATTTTTGAAATTTCGCCCTAGAGTAATTTTATATTTTTTTCTAGGACATTGGATTAGGTCTATCGAATCCCCCTTCTTTGACCTAGAACACTTGTCTTACCGAGAAGACGGCAACAAGGGGTTGCGTTAGAAGTAAGAGATGATGGGGAAACGGGGAAAATGTATGAGGGGGCGTTCTGGGTGCCATCCCCCTACCCTCATCGCCCCAATTTCGTGTTGGCGTCTCTGCACTCGTACGGATGATGTTCGGGCCAGATGAAGCAATCCTTCGCTTATGCCTCGTTATCCTTAAATAACTATTTCGTCCATATATCCTAAGCCCGGGCTGCCGCTTGACGCTCATTTGGGTAATTGGAATTTCGCTGGCATTGCCCGTGCGAGTATAGTCTTATGATTCCGGCGTGGGTTGGGTTCGACGAGTAAGGAGTATGTCGTGGCCCCGTGAGCCTTACCCGCGGACTTCCAATGAGACTCGTTTGCGGAACGCGGCATCCCGTTTGTTAACTGCCTAGACGGGGGGGAAATGCAGCGATGTAGGCCGGTATGTTTCGTCGTTTTGATATGTGGAACATGGCGGGGTTGCTAAATATATTTCGTAATGACCTACTAACTGATCGTTGTTTTGTGTGGTTGGGGGGACCGAGGAAGTTTCAGGGCAATTTTTTGTTAGTCTTGATTTTTTTATCTACCAATTTTGGTTGGCGAAATTATTTCGACAGTTGATGATTCCATTCAAAAACTATCGAATGAATGCGTATTAACAGATGGTTTTCAATGGTTTGGCATCAAAATTGTCAGGTGTAGAAAATTGAGTTTTTAGGAAGATTGTGCCACTAGCTGGCGCAATTGTAGGTTATCAACTTCCCGCCACCTATCGGTGCATCACTAAATTAGAAATTGGTTGCTAGATGGCGTTCGAAGTATTGGCAAACTTGTAAAGGTTGATCGTCGTAGCCCAGGACTGGCTCGGCGGTCCCTGGTTCGATTCCCGGCGCGGGCTCTCAAAAATTTCGATCCCGAGGAGGTATCCATCGCATAATGATAAGTACCATGAGGGGTACAAAACTTATGTAGTGCGGTTGGCTACAGTTGATAAAATATTATTAAGTGAGAACCACTTTTAGTTGAAATTTTAAAGTTCTCTACGCTCACTCCTACGTCCAACATGTTTAAATTTCGAAAGTACGGCTCGTACAACAGTGCAATACGATTGAAGTAACATTCTGGTCGACGGTCTTTGAAAAATTCCCATTTTCGAAATGAGCGTCCATACGGGTCAGGCATCTGGTGTTTTCGATTACCGAGCAAAATGTGAACAATAGATTAAGTGGGCTCACTTGGTGGGAGGGGGGAGGGGTGCGAGAGTAGAGAATAATCCAGGTTGATATGTGGGGTGGAATTTTTAGGACAGTTTTATAATGGAAGTCAATTCGTCACCGGGTGCTCTTTCGCTCAAGTCTCAACAACACCATCACGCTAAATTCCCACGGTTTTGCACGTTCGAAAAGACGATATCCTCCATGTACTCCACACCTGAGATCCGGGTTCGGATATGTAGTCGTCAAACTGTGACTAATCCCAGTCGAGACTAGATCCCATCTTGAATTCACTAGAAATTTTAATTTGAAACTCATGAAGAAATTTAATTTAGTGTGCTTCCTCTGTTTTTTGGACGTTAAGAAACTTCAACTGTACATCCAAAATGTGCATACATAACTTTTCTTATACTTCCCACCCCCACGGGTTGCGGGTACATGTTGCAATTGAGATCTTAATAGATTGAATGTCCTGTAATAGTGGTCCGGTGGCCTCAGGATTGGGATGTCGCCTCGTCCTGCGGTGACTCGGCGCATTTCTGAAAAGGGAGCCGGCGTGCCCGCGACTCTGTTCCCCTCGATTATATGGCTGCGTCGGCGCCTGTACGACTTTTGACCTTCCATGCACCAACCTCCTACAACAATACTCTGTAAAAGGTGTAACGTGTGAAAACCCACCTCATCCTTCTCTTCTGAGCGTGTCTGGCTGTGATCTTCAGCGATCTGACCACTTCAGAGAGACACCTGGGAATCTTGAGCCCCACTCTTTGGAACGCGTTTGTTACGAATCGACCGGAATAATATCAATGGTCGGGTGATTCAAAAATATTTAAGAATGTCAACATGTTTCTGACTTATTGGATTCGTTCGTGCGGGGGAACCAACCAGGAGTCAACAAATTTAAAATAAAATTGTGAGAATAAACAACACACCTGAATCCGGTCACGTTTCCACACTTGTTTTGGTGTATGAAATAATAAATAACCAACTGAGGTCCGCTTTCATGAATCGCTAAACATTGAAATGATGAGCATGGTGAGCTTTCGTAGTGTTTTAGAGGATGGCAAATTTCGTGCGTCTTGTTTTTTCTCCGCATCAAAGTAACTACTCGTCAGTTAATCGCATGCCGTCTTATACCTACAGTTTATTAAACGGGCTCCTTCCTAGTTTCTCCAAATGAAGTATCTGTGCTTTATTTTGGCAAAGATAATGATGTGGCGTATACTATGTTTATTTATGAAATGTCGACACATCCATGTCACCTGAACGTTTGGTCCGCATTGTATGGCTTGCTCTGAAACAGTTTTGTTTTAGGCTCCATCTGTTGGTACGACTTGGCAGTTAATCAGTTTAATTGAAATGTCGCTGCGTATGCATAGCTTCGCATGCTGGTTGTGTGTGTGTCTCTGCCATCTTCGTGTGCGAGGCCGAATTCCGTCGTCTATAAATGAATTGCATTTCGCGTCGTCGATTTTTGTGATTAAATGCGCACGTAGGTGTGTCTCTGTCATGGCTCTATACACAATGAGCTGTACGTGTCTATCCTCCTAAGACCCTATATATCCCCATCAATTTGGCGCAAAAACATTCAGATAATTTGTGTATGGGTTCTACGTGATGTTCATAACGAGAAAAAATATTTTTTAAAAGAACCATTTGATCAGCTGGTGGTACAACTGACCTGACGTTCAAAGAACCCCGGCGTGCAGGCCCCAGTTAATTCAATACCATGTGCCAACGTCACTGTACCCCCAAATAACCAAATTGGTCATCTTAACCAGCGAATTCGTCGTTACGCCCGATTAAAAAAGTAAGTACGTATATATATAGTAGTGCTCTCTTTTACTTGCTTGTGTTCAATCTAAAATCTTTGATGAGAAACTTGTAATTGATATTGTAATTGTAACCTACAGTTTAGATACGAAGAGGATGTAAACGCAACGCTGTAACTGACAATTGTAGTTGAGTTGCTGAAATAGAAGAATGTTTTGTGCCTTTTCTTCTGTATTTGTTTATTACAGCCGATCGGTTCGACCAAACATCGACCAAACAACCACCTTAGCAGCACTAGATTTCATCAGTACTAGTAGATTTCGATCAGGAAATTATTGATGACAAAAAAAATTTGTTAGAACGTCTGTATGATATTAAATCGAGAAAGGGTGAATTCGGGACAGCACAGAATGAAAGAGACGAACACGAGTGACTGGCTCTTCTTTTGATAATAATATTTTACTATTATATTAATTTGACTGGTGATTGCGAAAAATACAGAGTTTCGAAGATACCGGGACTCGAACCACGGATCTCTGGATTGCCGGTATTGTACAGTAGTTATACGATTGTCACAACTTATTCCTGGTCTCGCGAAGAGAAATACTTGTAGAACCACACCTAACGAATGCAGATGCGTCGTATTCGCATATGCCACGGATGGGAGGGAGGGAGGGAGGGGGATAGGTTGGGGATTGGGGAAGATCCGAGAGCAGATTCGCGAGCACCCGAGCAACCAGACGCGAGTGTCTGCGGGGGAATAGAGAGCCACGCCCGTCGTGTTGCGTTCTCCCCAAGTCCTCGGTCCTCCCTGGCACCCCAACGCCCCCAACGCCCTCCTTTTCCTGCGCCTGAACGAGCGACGATGTGTGACGACAAAATGTTGTATTCGTTTTTCCTCGGGTTTTTTTTTTGTTGCTCTTTCGAGTAATTGTTTTGGGGATTCCTCGGCGCCCCCGATGCTCGCAGCCTGGCTTGCTCGCTCCTTCTTTTATCATCTGTGTGCGCATTATGTGAGCTGTCTCGCGATGTAGGCCTCTGGGCCAAAAAAGATGACTGGAGACTGAGAGGAGAAATGCGAGAGAGAGAGAGAGAAAAAAATACATTTTTAATCTTGACGACGCGCCAGTTTAATTTCATTTCTGTTCCGGTGCTTTTTCGCTGGGTTTTTTGTCACGTCTGGTCTGCGTCTTTCCCTCTCTCCAATCTCTGCCACTCGTGAGACCCGCAGTGAAAAAAACTTCTTTTATTTATCGAAGGATTTATCTTTGTACAGCAGAGCTTGCAAGTGCACTTAAGAGACGATTTGGTTTTAATTTTGGCCCGCTGGAGGTGTCTCAAAGTGGCCAGGGTGGCAATTTTGGATTCGTAGCGTAAAATTTAGGAATGGTGTCGTTCGAATCCAGCACCAGTAAATGGATAATTGTTGTACCACATACGAGTATTTAGCCTGAAAGCATCATATATGCAATCTCGTTGTTTGAAACTTTTCTTCTTGAAGTATACCTGAACTCCTTAAAATGGCAGTGCTTCGCCGACTTCGGAATGCTATTTTTCATACGTTAGCAGTTGCTCGACAGGTCTCTGGATGATTAGTTTCTCGCCGTCTACGTGTAGGGTTGCGCATTTTGGTCTTTTAAATTTGATTCTCAACATCAAATTAAGTCATCTGCGCATGCGTACAATCCACAATTCCACTCAATCGATGGTTGTTTGAGGGAAAAGTGAATTTGACTGAAATATCAAGTAGAGGAATCAACTTCGATTTATAGGCGCCTCCGAATCCCCAATTTCAGTATTTGAGAATCACTGCGCCCACGAAAAAGGCACAATGATGATGATTCAACTGTTTCAGTGAAACACAATTGGGCTGATATTTGCAAAAAAATGACATTCACTTACCTCGCTAAACTCAATCATAATCTATGAAACTCACAATTTCTACTACATTTATTTACAAATAACTGGAACTATTTTGGCGGATTGTAACAGAGTCTGAGACTGTGCGTAACCAGTCAATGAGATTTCTGCAAATAGAATCCAATTGTATTTCACTAATTGGGACTGCACAAGATGGCCGCGCCCATCATGGTATCTAGCATTTATAACATTCAGTGTTTGTTTTTATACAAAAGCGCTTTTAAAAAGGGCCGCACAAAATATGCCGAATCGATCATAAAATCGACACAATCGAGTGGTTCGATATTATCGATGCAGACGATAAAATCATTTACGAATTTACTGTCAAATTCAGAATTTGATCATCAACTTGTTGATGGCGAAAATAAGGTTTTCAGAAATCCTCAGTTGAGAACTTGATTTTCTCAGAAGTTGCTCCGAAGTTGATTTTGATTTTGAGAATGACCAAAATACAGCCCCAGGCCTACATGTGGTATAGAGTTGAGCGTGATTCTGCAGTTTGGCCTACATAGTTGGGAGTCGAGTTTCCCGCGGGTTTTTTTCCTGTGACACATTGCGTGCTTTTAATATTAGTTTTCAGTGCTCCCACTGGTCCCAACTGCCGACCGTTTTGTTTTCTATAAATGCAATCTTGATCTGCCTTAATGAGGGACGGGGACATTCCTAAAAGCGGGTCATCCGTGGATCGTGGCGACACGCGGCCTCTTTAACTACTGTTCGCATACATAAGGCTAAGCCATTTGATACTGCAATTTTAGCAAAGTAGTAGGCTATTTATTTATCCTCCTGAGAGTCCAGGCAACCGTTACACGGTGCACTTGTTATATGGACAGTTTGTTTTTCTGCAACAAGTAGGGTTAGGCTGTCGAATTTGCGACGGTTTGCCACTGCAGTGTCAGTGTACCCCAACGGTTAGCTCAATGTCATCAAATCAAATTCATCGTTATTAAACTGCTGAAGCGAAAAATCAAATCGTGCACTATATTCAGTTCAGTTTCGAACATCCTGTGCTCAATACCATATAATTTCTTTTGAAATTTTGTCTGGTCCGAGAAAGTGCAGAAGACCGAGGAAGTGCATTAATTTAAAAATAAAAATCCTAGTTTTTCATTGTGTAATGGTACGTGTGGGATAAAAGAGCTAGTTCTATAAAAATAAAGTGCCGGGTTCGAAATGCCGTCATTAGACACGATTAGACCAAATGCTGAAGCGAGAGTGTCTTGAATCGTCCCACCTGAACCACGCAATTTAGACCACCCACGTAGACTCTGCATAAAAATACTTATCGAACCATTCTTTTCCTCATCATCCATCTCTAACAACCAACAAATTGATATTTCCTCCAGACTCAGCTTTCCTTTATTTCATAATCCCTGCGAAATTGACATCCACTTTTGTTAAGTATCGTACATAAATTGCCTTCGGCGTACGCTCCAGAAACGGCAGTCTCAAATTCGTGGCACTCAATCCGTAGTGTGCAGCAAAATGTAAACTCATCTCTTCCGGTGACATTAATTATCTCAATTTTGAGTTGCCCTTTGTTAGAGCGCATTGAGGAGGATCTTAAACAAAAGACTACCTCCATCAAAAGTTTGATAATTGATGTTCATGGACGAACGGGCATCAATATGAATATACACGAAGATTATGAGGACGATTACACGAGAGTGAGGTTGAAATTTGATGCAAATATATTGCTGCGTCGCCGATCCAGAATAAAAATAGATTTTTATGTAGTCAACCTGCTACCCCTATCCTAATTTACTATTTTAAAAAATGGCATCGCATTTCTACGCACACGTAGGCGTGCCATGACCCAGGTGGCGCTGTACATACAGTGTATATACATTGGATATACGAGTTTCGCGTACTTGTAGTCCCGTTGCGTACATCCGTACTGTTTATTATGATGTATGGAAGACCAAAGTCAGTAATAATATCCAAATATATATCGTCATTAGTCTGGGCAATTGATGGCAATGGGCAAACGTGGCGCTGCGGTAGTGTATGGGGTGGTGCACGTTTGGGCAGCCGCCTATTGGGATCCCGATAAATACGGCAGAGCCTGCGCCTGAATATACAGTGAATGAGAGCTGTGTGTTGTGTGTACAGTTAGCTATAAGTGTATAGAAAGACGGGAGAAGAAGAAAAATAAGTTCATTAATTCGCTAAACCCGTGCAGCGAGGTGAGGGGAGGGGGGAGAGGGGGAGAGAAGAGAGGAAGGGTGCGCATCCAGGAGAGAAATAATTTTTCCGACAGCCATGTTTATCTTTTGGTTGCTTAGGTAAATTTGCAGTAATTTCGCTCGTAAATCATCGTTACGCACCACTAGCGTCGTTCCTTTTCCGGCGCCCCCCCCACCCCTCATCTCATCTCTTTTGCTCATCATCTCCTCGATATTCATTCCTCCTGTCTTTTCTGCGCGGACGCGTGTACTGTGTATATGTGTGCGCTCACAACAATATATATTCATTATTTCCGGGCCATCTATGTGTGTGGCAGAAGCCGTGGCGCCACCTATACGTGATTGCCGATTCGTTATTTTTGATGTTATAGGCAGCGTTTGCAGCAAAGCCAGTGGCGATTGGATGTTGAAATGGATTCGGAGATAATGCCAAGTAGGAAAATTTCTGGGTAAATCTATATATATTTGGGATGGATGACCTGAAAGTTAAATGCGAATAAATTAACGATCACGATTTGATCAAAATTAAAGAAGAATGAACTAATTCACATAAAATATGGAATATAGTAGATAGTAAATATAGTAGTATTAGTTCATTCTTCTTTATCATAATATCTGTCTCGGCGTGTTCCATAACACTTTCTTGTTGATCAAAATTGCTGGGAAAAAATATATGTTTGGAAGCCTTGGATACCTGGAAGTTTGATACGAATTAAAAAATAACACTCACGATTTTGATTTTAGTTACTCATATGATATCCTTCAAAATTTATAATTATTATAATGATTTGGTCAGGTAGGCCTTTTATTTTATTTTTTTTATTTAAAAACGCGTTTCCAGGTATTAATTTCGTTTATGTGATTAGCCAATTAAAAAAACACATTGAGTTGATCTGTTTGTGGATGTCGGGTCTTGGGATGAGCTCGAATGGTAAGTCAGGTGTGAATGCCTGACGGGAGATCTGACGTCCCGAGCCCGAATTCTGATTGGTTGACATTTTTTTTATATATATATATACGAATGTGGCGAGCAAGCCCGTAAATTACTTTCTCTGCAATATACACACACACGCACATATATATACCAGCTCGCATTTATCATTATATACAGTAGTAGTACATAGTACGTATAGACGTACAGATACGAGCACACGGGACTATCTTTGAACAGTCCGCTCGCGCAACAGCACTCTGCAATCGATAGCATTTAATCCAGACGTCAACTTTAATATTTTTACCGACGCCATATTTGCTTTCATATCCACCACCACCACCACCACCACCATCACCTCCCCCCCATCTGCAAACGCGTGTGTTGGCGAGTCGACGCGTCGCTTGTTTTTGTTTCATTTGCATATCCATATATGATTAAGCGTGCATCACGATGCAATGCCTTGCTTGCACGCGTGTGCGTAGTATATATGATCGTTTTGAATAACTTACTCGGTTGTCGTATTATATATGAATTCAGACATTTATATATGCACGCCCGCGTGTAATGTGTATATACTGTATATGGTAAAGTAATCCTGCATCAGTATGGATTTCTTTTTTCATTTTTTTTTCCTTCTTTCTTTTGGAACAGTGATCCATTGCGAATGAGTGTCTCGGAAGGTATATAAAAAAATCCGGCGCGCAATATATGGTCACGTGATGGTATCTAGTAAAATAGTGTGGTGGTGGATTTCTTTTTCTTCTTTGGAATGGAAGGTGTACTATGTGGTGAAGAAGCTAGAAAAGTACGTTTGTCCTCCTGCGATCTGGTGTACCGTTGCTCCCATCTTCGTGAATATGCTTCGAGAATTTGCGGTGATTCAGGAGTTCAAACGCTGACCAGGTGGTGACCAGGTCCGGTTCATCGTTGTGATGCGGTTGTTTTGTATTTTATTGATCGCGAGTCGCCACCGAAACGGCAAAGCGATTTATTATTTTTCGCCTATACCGGTCAAATCACAATAACTGAATTATTTTTTTTACAGATTTGTTCGGTAGGTGGCGCTCGATAGCAACGAAAGTGTAACAAAGCTTATTAAATTTACGTTGTGTGTTGATCCTGATAGTGCATGCATTATGGAGCATTTGGTACGAGTCCCATTGCAATTTGACGAGGCAATTGGCTATTTTCATTGCGAATTAATTAATTAATGAAGTGTTGATTATTATTTAGTGTTTGGAGAATAGCAGTAGCAGTCGCAGTTGGTTAAGCGACGGACTGTGGTTCGGCGGTCCCGGGTTCGATTCCCGGCGCGGACTTTGGCTCGGGGTACTGGTGAACATGTGCCTCTTACAGAGTGCCTAAGCACTGAGAGGGGTACATAATCTTCCTGTTGTGATCCGTCAGTCACTTCAGTGAATTAAAATAAACCATCATTTCAACAATGCTCCATTCCGTCGTTTTGGAGTTAACGATTATGCTTTACATTTTGCAGCTGTAGTTGGCGATACCCGAACTGTCAATTAGCAGTTTTTCGCAGTTTCATTTGACAGCGAGACATTTCCCCCGACAATTTACCTGACTCCGATTAGGATAACGTTTTTTTGCTGCTCGAAAGCAGGCTCCAGGGGTAAGGATGATGAACGGCTATATAGACAGAGACGGGCGCCCCCGTATATATATATACTTGTATACTAATAGAGCGCCGATATACCTTTCTCTTCTGGAATCCTGCCAAGTCACTCAGATGATTGGAGAGTCCCGCGCACTTCCATATATCGCCGACGATCAAAAAAGCTGTATAGATCGATCCCCTCTGTTGTGTCCCCCATTCATCGTTCGGAACACTACAAACTACTTTCGGAGTGTATTCGCGCACTTTCGACTTACCTTGGCGCGGTTGTCCTCCTCTGACCCCGTACAAGTGCATCGAAACTGACATTGACGTAAACCACTCAGCTCACGGCGACAATTGCTAGGTCGATAATTAAGACAGAAACTGTCGACCACTTTCAGATCATCAATCCACTATTACCTGTAAGTTTGGAACTAATCAAACGATTTTCTAGAACTGTCTTGCATCGAGGCGAAAGCGCCTGTGGTCTCAAGAACATATTTATAGGCACTCCCATCTCTATTTATGTGCGAATCTTTTCGTGAAATTTTGCCTATTTTGGTGCATCTCCAATGCTGTTGCCACTATTTGTTTGCGATATTTCGAGTTGATAGGTAAAATGTTTTATTAAACTTGTTTTTCATTACGAATCGAGAAAGAGGAGTAACCGGAGGCGTGCACTATAAAAATGATAAATATATCGATAGACTGGCTAATTGAAAAGTGTATGGTTCCTATCTTGAAAGGTTTCTCAAAAATATTAATTTGTTTAGTACAATTTGTTGTATTTCTTCTCCCCCCCCCCCGCCCTCTTCTTTCAGAAGTTGCATTATTGTTGTTCGCAAAAGGTACGAAGCACGCAAAACAGACTTCTATGCCAATATTATAGAAAATATTGATGAAAATGATGTCTGACTGGAGAATATTATAAATACGAGCACGTATAATAAGCGTCTAGCGGCAATAACAATTTCTTGCAAATTTTCGTTTCTCAAAATTAAACGTTAAAAATGTATATGTTATTATTTATCAATACAGCTTTGCGTCAGAACATATGAAATGCTTAAAACCGCCCTGCAATTCCAAAATGCATGTTTTAAATTTTTTAAATTTATGTAAATTGAAACTTATATTTGTTAAAGTATAAAGTAACTTGAGACTATAAAATTGCTAGCAATTTTATGTCACTCAAGAGGTGTAGAGAAGATTCCCTCTGCCGCCCTCATCTCATGAATTTGCAAAGATTAGATTACAGAGTAGTCTAGCTCATATTTTCTGGACGATAACAATCTCTTAATTTAACACGACTGACTCCAAAAGTAAAATTGATTATGCAATAAGATCAACATTTATTGAATGAACTACGGGATATTTGCGGGACGGGGACACCCTGTAACCCAAACACGCACACACATAACCGACGTGGCGCGAGTCGAGATTAGATTTGTGGTGGCCGAGCGCAACTCTTAGCAAAGAGGCAGGGGGCGGCATGATGTCTTTCTTTCATCCCCAATCCGCCAGTCTTAACCCCCCCCCCCCCTCTTTTGCCATATCTCCATCCTCCAGAATAACCCCCCCCCCCCCCCTCCCCCCTTTTCCCCGCCCCTCCCCCACCGCTGCGGCGCCACACCCCATTGCTTCCAGTTTGTTTTCATTTACGTCTTAGTGCGCGGCTTTTCCATAGAAATGTATCTAAACGAGAAAAAGCGAGAGCGGTTGTTGTGGCCACCTGAGATCCGATTCCACACAGAACTGATAACCATCATCAATCAGTCATCAAGCCTTATATGGCCAATTCAAAGAAATTATAAAGGGTGAGACTGCTATAACGTATCCATCCCATTTCGTCGACCAACTTTTTCCGCATGAGTGGTCGATTTATTCACTTTTACCGCAATTGGAAGTTAGATTCAAATTTTGTGCGGACAATTTTTTTCTTCTATTTACTATGAGGGATCATTGATCTCATCTGATACTATTTTTTTGTTATTTGACTCCCCCCGACTAAGGGACGTTCCAAGTTGTCAATAATTAAGAAAATCCAACCCTGACAGAGATCCCGTGTGATGTGGTTAGTGTGTCTGATTACTCCTGTGCGGTGGGTTCAATTTCCGACCAAGACCTTCGGAGATATTCCAACATAGTCTTCCTATCGGACATTTTCATTTTCTTTGGAATTAGTTATATTTTATTTATTCTTACATGTCTTCCTTTCGGAATGGAAGTAAAGCCGTGGTGTGGTGTCAGTGCCTCTACGATATCGAGTGTGTACACGTTGAAGATGAATCTGATAAAGCTGGTTTGCATTCTTAACAAATATTTTTTAACTGGTCAGAACTCATGATCTTAGTAGTATTTAGTAGATGGATACAGAGAGAGAGAGAGAGAAAGGATCCGTTACTCTTTCGTTGGGTATAGTAGCGACGTCGGCGGCGTCGGCTTTTCCACCAACTTTCGCGGGAAAGGGTCTCCCGAGATTCGGAACAATTACAGGCTTAACGCGTTCAGTTTGGAATTCATTTGCTCGCGGATCGACCGAACGATAAACGAAAAACTTTATTAAAATTGCTCTTAACCTTTTCACAGTTTCCCCCACGGAGTAGCGAAACGGTGGTGGTGGTGGCGGCGGCGGCGGTGGGAAAGGAGGAGGAGGAGGGTGGGGGGGTGTGTGGGTGTGAACCTCCTCGTGATGAATCCTGCAAGGCTGCTGCGTGCCGTTGGCTCGAGCATTTTCCCCCATTGCTTTTCTCTCTCTGATTAGCATACTTGGAACGCGCGTTGCGGCGCGCGCTCAAAACCGCTCTCCGCCATCCACGCCACGTACATAACACTACGCGTTCCCGCAAATCGAAGTGAGAAAGCTGTACGCGTGCGTGCGCTTGCCTTTATTGTGGTGGGGGATTCGGCAACCATGTCGCCAACTCGGGCCGGAATATATTAATTTCGGGAATAAGGAACTCGGGGAATATGAAACTGGGATTCAGTAACGAGTTCTGTTAGTGGAATATGTCACGTCCTTTGAGCGAGTGAAACGGTTTTTTCCTGGTCATCTTTTTAAAATCAACAGTCAACCAAACTAAACTGATGACCCCAATGTTCCGTGCCAAAAGGTGGGCCGACCCGGTGCAGATTCATTGGGGTTGAAAAGCGCATGCGCGAGGCGACTGGCAAGATTGAGTTGTTGCTCTCGATATATCCTCGGTGCCGTTGCTCGGCTAAGTCACAATCGAATCCTCGGAAACCGTCACCGAAAGGCTAAATTTAGGCCTAGACCCCGCTTGCTCTCCTTCCGCCAACTTCCTCTCATCCTCTCGCTCATAATCCACCCCCCCCCCCCCTCCTGCATTCACCGACTCTGATCAGTCTCTGAATAAATTGTTTCGTTGGGGATCCTCTCGTAACTTCGCTTGTATCATCCGGAGAGCTCAAAACCTTAAACCGAGACATCATTCCTAGATTTATCTTTATCTTTGAGGGGCGAAGATTTAATGTGCATGTATTGTGCAATACCGTTCACTGTTCTCTAAATTTGTTAATTCGTTTTTAAAATTACGTTTCTGTAGAAGTCTATAAAGCATTAATGGTGCCGAAGCGGGGGAAATTGCATTGATTTTCCGATTACCTATTTCTGCTCGGTCTACAGGTTCGTATTTGTGATCGGCGGGTCTCGGGATGATCGCATTCGCTTCGTCAATTCAATCACCGATCTACAAAAAAAGGGTCTTGAAAATTTTGTGAAAGGAAAAAAAAATATATGTTCCTAGGTTCTTTTTATTCGCCTTTCACTTCAGCCTATTTCCCTATTTGCCAATTACGTGCTGTTTCTTTTCTCGCGTCCCAAATTCTGATTAATGCGAGACAGAAAGCACAAAACAGCTCCACATTTTATATACAGAGTGCGAAATCGACTTTTTCATCCGGGTTAACGAGCGTCGTGGGAGTTAGGATCAGGAGGTTCCCAAAATATCTTACGTCAGTGATGAATATTTTAGAATGCGAACATCGCAGCTTTCAATCTGGTTAGACATTTTGATAATCGTCTTTAAACTGAGGTATTTCTCCCTGCAATGTACAGTGTATGGTGGACGAATAAAGTATCAATCTGTATTTGTCTGATCAACGAGCAAGTTAAAATTAAAATTTGTAAGGCAAGTGAAGCGCACGCTAGTCAAACCAAAATATTACGAATAAGAAATCACATTTCTTATAAATGAATACTTCGCCATCTGTGAGTAATTTTACTAGATAAAAAATACTTTATAAAAAGAAATACGGGTAATCCCAGGACTCGACTGGGAGCAAGACGACGATCGAGTTGGCAAGACTCGAAAAA
>JAQGBY010005716.1:0-14228 GCA_034698785.1 Mycogona germanica | reverse complement strand
AAGATATATAAATTGTCTTAAACGACATTTCATCGAAAAATGAGACCACACATGTGTCATTTTTAAGATATCATTTTGAAGTGGGTATTTGGGAAAACAACCTGTAATTTATGGGGTTTTTTTGGTGTGAAGTATTTATTGACTCGTTGGTTAAACCAATCAAAGGTTCCAGTACTTCTCCTGTACCTTAATGAGTCCCGAATTCCTCAACCCTAAAAGTCGTAATGAGTTGACCCCCAAACGATCCCACTTGTCGACACATTTTTGAGGAGTCAAGCTTGATAATCTTGAGTGCATCTGAGTGTCTATGAAAGTCTATCGATTGGACCAAATTCCTGAAGTTCATTATTCGAGCATCCTGATTGGATTTCTGGACCGTACAGAGATGGTCGATCTTAGTTCTGCAGGGCCAGATTGCATCATCATTTGTCTTCAGCAATTTATTGGTTGTCATGGCTGTCGCTGATCAGTTGTCTCGAAATTTATTTTTGCCTGTTTTTTATCTTTTTCTTTCTTGCAGTGGTGAAACAGCATTACGAGGTGCAGGTGTACGACGAGTTCGTTCTGCAAGGCAACGTGGGCATTCTGAGATGCCACATTCCCAGCTTCGTGGAGGAGTACGTCCAGGTGGTCGCCTGGGTGACGGACGACGGGGAGGTCGTCTCCAGACACGAGAACGGTAATTGCGAGTGATGGTGGCGCCCACTGTAATTGGACGCGTGTCCTGTTCGGTCACATAAAATCAACCCTCTAACTATTTAAGAAAATCAGGTTGTAAAACTAACCAAAAAAAACTAGGATCTTTGATCAGATTAATTTTTTTTACATCAATCTATCGGTTGACGTTTCAAGTAAATTATTGCTCTAGCCGAAATCATCTGTCTGCTCAGTGAAACTTTTTAGGTGAAACCTCAGTTCAGAATTATATTAGTAGTCGGCCATCAATTAAACATACTTTCTTATAAACAAGATTATCTGTATATACTGTAGAACTCAGTTCGCCACACATTTGGTCATTCACTCGGACACAACCTAATACAGCAAACGGATTTTTGGTTTTGGTTTTGGGTTGATTTCCATTTGCGGAACAGTGTTTAATTGCCGAGCTAGCTATCTTTACGACAATTGGCAATAAAAATAGATTAAGTATCGTGTAACTTGCGGCTGTATTAAAGCTATTTTTTAGAAACCATCAATTTAATAGTTATAGTATTACAACTTCTCTGTTACTCCGCAAATTGTAAAGTTTATGAAAATACGTGCATGTAACATAAAATACGTAACGTGTACACTTTCTATTTGTTCTCCCATTTTGTTTCCCCAATTTTGACATTACAATCCCCCTTCAGAATATGAGCCAGAATCCCAATACTGATAGCTTTTCTACAATCCACTAACGATTCCCATATTAACAACATGTCCGTGACACTATCCACTCGACCAAATCTACCGCTAGCAAATCTAGCAGCCCTTCTTTGGACCATCTCAATTTCACCTATGAACCCCGCATGATGAGGATACCAAACGAAGCTACAGAATTAGAGTAAATGTCATAACAAAGAAAAGTAGGCCACTGATTTAACATTACTTGGACACCCCCTTCGAAACACTTTAGACAAACGTAAGTCTGGCATTCGCTGCACCAGTCATCTCATCTATTTGGTTATTCCAAGAAAGTTTAGGGGCCATTTGCAGACCCAAATACTTGTACTGTTGAACAACCTTGCTTTCCCCAGAGAGATTGTAAACATTTACTTAAGGATTCCTCGATCATAATATAATGCATAATGCATCACTTGTCAACATCGAGTTGCGGCTATCATTTCTTAAACCAATTAGTTATTGCATCCAAATCGTTCTCTAAGCCAATGAAATTTTTTAAAGTACATAAACAAAACAAAATTTACGTTTCCATAGAATCAAACGTGACATGATCGAACAGAAATGATTATTTAGAAATAAGAAATGTCATACGCGTAGTCTTGTTAACCGAATCGGTATTCGACGTGGCTACAAAGTAATAACCTCAATGATTGGCTCTATAGATGCGTTTAGGATAATTGTATATAGCATGGGTTCCTAGAATCTTCTCTGCATGTTTGAATAGTTCGGTATGATTGTGCTGGATTTTACTTGGTAATTTAATCGTTACAAATGATTTCAAAGTCGGTATGTCCTCTTTAGCTGCGTCTACACGACAGAACCACATGGCAGAGCCCCAATACAAATCCCTGGAGTCAGTTGAGAAATGCTCGGTTTAAGAATTTGAAAGTGGCCTCGAAATTGGATTTGCTCTGCAGTGGTGGGTTTCAAACTGTAGAACGCTCATCGATCATCACTGGATGAGGATACCGTCTTTATTCGAAAAATCATCCGCAGCCTGAACGCTTCAGCATGAATCGAGAGCATTGCCCATTTGCCGCACAACCCATGAGCCGCACCGAGTGAACATTATTTTTGTGCGTGATGGCGAAATCATCCCCATGCAAAAAGAAAAAAAGATAACCACATTATGTGGAACTACTGCTATACAGTTTCCAGCAACCACCATTGCTTCTAAATAGGTGGGAGGAAAATCGATAAGTCTAATTTATTATCGGATTTCTCACAAAATATAAGATTTGCACTAAACGGCTTATTGTCTGGGGTCATAAACCAATTACCTCCGTGATGTTATTTTCATTCTTGGAAAGTAGAAAGCCCGAGGTCGGATAAAATGTTAGTCTAGTTTTCAAAATTGTTCGTCTACATTGCTACAGTAGGTGAAAGTTTCTCTACCATTATTTTTTATTGTTCTTGATTTTAGTGGTATCAAATGTAGTAAATGTTTATGCGAAACTTGAACGCTAAACGAGATGATCTAAAGTTGAAAGTATTACACGAAAATGCAGTTTAAAAGAATGCGTTCTAGAATAGAAATATATTTGCTTACTAATTTATGGAGCTAGTACTATAATACCATCTGTCTCAAAAGCATTTTTCAGCATGAATTTTATGAATTTCTTGTATCGAACGTTGAAATAATGTTTGACTAGTGATCGATAGGCTAACTGTCTTGTTTAATAATAGTGTTTAGTGTGAAGTAGAAAATTGGGCAATCTTTGATACATATTTGCCAACAAATGAGGATTCATTAATTAATTTATCTTTGACTAGTTTTCATGATTCCGATATTAAATTTTTGTCCATTCGAAGTCTGAAAGTAGACCGAACGAATATTCGCTTTTTTAATTTTTTGGCATGCCGCAAAATTTTCCATTGGCTTGGTTTCCGCCTTTCATACGGCCAATAAAAATAAACTTTGTCTGGAACTAACGGTTACGAAAAAGAAAGTCAGATCCAATTTGCCTTCCGGCATTTTTAAAATGCTTTAAAACTTAATAAAAGCGGACTAGACGGTTTATGTAACTGTATATGCGCGGCCGACTGCTGACTACCGGACGACCATCTCAAAAAGAGCATGACAAATTGGTTGAATGCAGAATCCTTTTCCTTTTTCTCCACTCCCGACTTGAAAATCAATATTCCCTATTTGACTTTGAAGACGTCATTTCCGGATATACTTCTTGGTGTGTAATCCCGAGACATATCGTATTTGGATGCAGTTCTGCACAACGGGTTCAATCTTCAAGATTCGAGCTCGAGAAGATATCCTGAATCCTAAAATCATGATACCAAGACATGAATGCTGCGCCAAACTGCTTTTTATTTCTCAAGCGCCATCTACCGAATATCTTCATAAACCGTTTTTTAAATCCGTTTATCACAACCAAAGATGAGACAATTTAAATTTGGAGGAATCTCCTGGGTATTGGCCTACCTCTGAATGTTTGAGCGACGAAAATATCTCCAACATTACTCCGGGAAAAATCATATGGGTTTAATACCGAACAGGGCACATGCGCAATTCCATATTTTTGAGATACACTAGAATGCAGGTTGAGTCAATCGTGTTTATCGATACCCAAGCATAGGGGTTTGTCAACTCTACTGCATATCAATAATAGCTGCATAAGCCTGCACGCTCACGTACGCGTAAACTCGGGAAGCATTGTAATGTACTTCTATTGTTTATAGTTTGTCAATATGAAAAATCTCCGGCGCAGTGTAGCGTTCTATTTCGATAGCGAATAATGGTGGTGGGGTTCTAGGAGATCGAAGGGAAGGGGAGGGGGAGGATTGAGGTCGCTTGGCGGGAAGTGAGAAGCGTAAAAATGCGGCAGAAATGCATTCCAGTTGCCGTCGGAGTAATTGACACGTTTGCCCCCAACCCGCCATCTCGCCGCTTTTGTTTATTGATATTTCGGGAGATTTATGGCTTGCAATGAATGAAACGTATTAAAGAAATGGTTTTTGACGGGTGCCATGCTCGGCTACCCACACTTCCCGGTGATTCATTACAATTGAGGGTTTTGCATTTTGATGGCTGTCGCTGCACTTTTGTTATCCAGTCTCAGATCTACACTGCATGTACATGTACTACTGTCGCTGCACTTTTGTTATCCAGTCTCAGATCTACACTGCATGTACATGTACTACTGTATCTGCCGTGGTGTACATCTGCGGCGACGTCTCTCTTTTTCCGCCCCTCACTTCAAAGACCGTAAAATATCCAGTTGCCTATATGTGTTCAGTAGATCGCGTGTAAGAACCCATCAGAGTAGGTTGGGGGGAGGGGATTTAGACACTATAAAATTTCACGATTACGAGCTAGGCGACGCACCAAGCGACCGGATGTTCCGCCATTTTTGAGTGTAGCAGTGGACAAATCTATTGGGTTGAGATGATGGCTAGGTATCGATTGGATGTGTTGTGGTCTAGTGGTTTGTCGAATCCGGATTACTAGACCCGCTGCTAAATATAAGGAGAGGAATTCTGTCACGTAAATTCGTGGGATCCGTATCAGTACGATATCAGGTACACGTTGAATATCCCTACATAGATTGAAACCAGGACTAGGCGAAATTACCTTAGAGGAGTTTTAGGTCGGAAACGCTGGTGGACTTAAGTCCTTAAGAAAAACATTCAAGAGAGGTTTCGGTCTTGCGTGATTTCATTAGAAATAGCTGTTTATCTTTCGACCGTAATTCCGTGATCGCGGTTTCGAATCTGGCCGACACCTTTGGCATTTTTCGGGGGAAAGAATTTCCTTCACACACCTGATTTCGGAATAGAAGTAAAATCATGGCCCGTATCTAAACGATATCGGGACGTTAAAGATTCCTTTTCTAGGCAGCTTTGGGGGGGAGTTTATAAGATGTTAAATCAACGGTGAACCTCCTTAACAAACATTTTTTTCGACCGTAATTAATAGCATTTATTAAATTCTTATTATCGTCGATGTGCGCTGCAAAAAGTAAGATATTTTTCCCATGATAAAAAATATGGTACCGGGTCAGAAACGATAAGCGTCTTGCCATATATCAAATATTCAATTAAACCTGCCGGCATTCGAACCCCCCGAACAACTATAACATGTTCCTCCCCTGACGTATTTTTACATTCATAAAACAACTGCGCTGCTCCCAGATGGGACAAATTCATCCTTTACGGCCGCGACATTATTTTTTTTTCAATGAAACATTGAATCGAATGCGCGCTTTATTGCAGTGTAGCTGGCTCGTCGATCTTATTGCACTTTTTTCTTTTCCTGTTTCTCGTGGTTGATTTTTTTATTTGAATATATTTGTTTTTATGTCGTGTTTCTTCTCCAGCCGACCGGTTTATGGTGACTTCCCAAGGGGATCTGTACATCGCCAACGTGATTCCGTCGGACAGCGAGAATATCTTTCGATGCAAAACGGTGAACAAGCTGACTGGTGAATCGAAGACCAGCAATCCGGGCCGCATCACTATTACAGGTAAGAAATACGCAAAAAATTCTTATTTTGGTACGGGCTGTCAAGCGAAAAAATTCATTTCGAATCAAATCTCGGTCTGTTTATATTGAAAAAATGATGACGTTCTTAGAAAACATATTTTTTTGTTAGATATTGCGCACTGTGTGGGAAATAACAATTTCGAATACTTCCAGGTGCATGTATCACAGAATGTTATGTATCTGTTTTTCATCAAACTATCAATATTTGTAATTATCTAGATTTAGGTAGCAAAATATATATTTTATTCCATATGATGACTTATACAGGTGCATATAGAAGAAAGAAAATATTCTACAAGTAGTTTAAGTCCTTTTAACTTTGGATCGACCTAACCAAAATGGCAATTCCATGGAAGAAGCGTATAAGAACTTTGTCTTAATGTCCATTAAAGGCTAAAGCCGTTGTCTAAAGTTTTAGAATTTATTGTTACCAAGATAAACATCTCCGGTATGCTATCAGATATATTGTAGGTGGCCAGAAACTAATTCCATCCTAAGAACGAGGTAATCTTCGGTTCACCGTCAGGAATATCCAAAGCCCAAACGGTTAGAAATTTAAGATGAGTTTTTTTTTTGCTCATTCCTTCGAGGATTATAAAAAACTACTAAACGTTCATTGAAGTTCTTGAAGCAGAGGACTTCCGGGTGGTAAAGGGTTATCATGACCACCAGCCGAAAGCTGTAATCGATAATACGCGTTGTTTCGCGGTTCAATCTATTTTCCTGATGCCCGAGGCCTGACTGCTAGATCAAAGTCCGCAATTCGCGCGTTATTGCGGTCGGGATTTCCGAGCGATTTTCGCCGCCCGCGACTTACGCGGAACCGGCCGCGAAACACTCGTTAAGAGCTGCCACGCAAATCAGGTGTGCAATGTGTGATTGCCTGCGTATGGGGGAAGCGCTTCAAAACATCAATCGCTGCCAAAATAAATACCTATTCCAGTGACGTTCATGGACAATAGTAGCACTCACAATGTTATTTGATAAAATGCAAACTTCCAATGTTGACAGGTCACCAGAATCAATTTGCTAGTTGAATTTGGTTGATCGTATCCTTGATTTAATCGTGGCCATTTTTTAAAAATACTCCGTATCTTTTTGTGAGAGAATGGGTTTCAATATGGAATTTATTTAAAGGTTCTGATGATATAGTGTTTCCAATAGCGGAAGATCTCATGAGGCCGAACGGCACTCGGAGTTAAATGCGAAGGCCTGACCACGAAACGACCAATTATAGCGGGTCATTTCGAAGAGTATGGACAGCCAAGTCACCCAGGACTGTTTGATGTGCGTTCTACAGTTCCTCTCTGTACCGTGTATATGCAGTTGGGCCGACCACCAATTTTGGCCAACGGCCCACCCACCGTCCGTATATGGTCGTCAGAGGCATTGATTCCAATCTATGTGGAGTGATGGCCTTTACATTGGCACCGATGCCATTTGCACCGATGTATTGAACCGATACGTCCTCCGGAGACCTTCATCTCCAACAGGCTATTCCATTGTCGTTTCAATGGCGCGTACAGAGAGCGTCACTTCGTCAAGTGCACGGGTTCCCAGGTTGATATTGGGCATGTGTCTCTTCATATATTTTGTCGAGGGGCTTGCCGCGTCCTGAATGCTTCAAAAATCGGCGGTGATCACGTGACGCAATGGTCATCTCATGGTAAGGGTCCGCCCTCAAATTCGGTCATGTTAGTCGCAGCAATTGACATTTTATTCTAGTTTTCAACCCTACCTTTCCACATCGAAATTGTTATAGCGAATGCTTTAATAAGATTTCACCTGTGGTGTCATGTTAAGAGGATCCATGAATCTTGAAGAATGCCCTATTTAAGAAAAACTTGCCTTTGGTAGATATTTTTTGTAGCGAATCTGTTTGACTTTTAACAGTCTTACCAGATTTAAGGAATGTGAGATAAAAATTTAAATATCTCAGTGAAAATGTTTTTTTAAACATTGACTAGCTGCTGAACGTATTCAAATTGGCCTTTCAGCTTTTATCACTGAGACGGTCTCACGGTTTCAATTCCCTGCATGGGTTATTCAGTTTAAAATGTTGTAGACGTCGTCTATTTCTTGCAGCGATGGCCACAGTGCTGCTCATGAGTAGGGTGTTCATGAGAGGTCATAAAATGGCGATAGGACGTTTTGAGGGTTGGGCGGTGGGAGTGGTGCCCATAGCACTTAGATTCATCGGATTGTCGGTTTACATTAGGGCGCCGTTCGTTTTGTGTCCGCGTCAATTAGTTGGCGCGGTTCCCTGGCGTCAGGAGGAGTGCTTGCGCGCTGGCCCATCAACGGATATATTGCACAAACTCGCCGACACAAAAGAAATGATTGCCGACGCTCTCTCGCTCTCTCTATCTAATAAATTCGCTGATCTCCGATGGCAGCAGCGGCCAATGAGTGGGATGGGGCGTGTGGGGATGGGCAACCTCGATGATTGGGATGGCCGTATCCGGATCCTTGCGCCTCCCTCGCATATCCGTGTTTCCAGAATTTTCTGTTGAAATTGTAATTACCCTTCCTTTTTCGCAATATCCAAGTATACCTAATCCATGCTTGGTTGAGGTCTTGAGACGAATCTGACAAATCCATTATATGACATATAAAACTACAGCGCAGTCTCTATTGGTTATTCGTCTATCCCAAATGTGCCCAACAATTTCTAATGAATTAGATAGTGGGGTGCTTTCATTGTCATTCGGAAGTACTGTAGATGTATTTCAGGAAGGCCTGCAATCTGGAAAATTAGTTTGACCCCAATCTCAAGGGAAATTTAAATTTCTTAAGTACCTCTTGCAAAATCAATTTTGACCTAGATACTAAGTGAAATTATATCTTAAAATTAGGGTGTTTTGTTTTTAAGGATGTATATTACAATGTCAGCTACGATGTCAGTTACTCTATTCAGCCCGATAGTCGTTAAATTGTAATGGTCAGGTGCCTTACACGAAACTCAACCGGGGGGAGCTTTCTGTAGAGTTGGTTATAAAGGCTACAGGACGGCACAAATGTTTAAGTAAATATGCGAATATTTCAATGTCAGTTACAATGTCAGTTACGATGTCAGTTACTCAAGTCAGCCCGATAGTCGTTAAATTGGAGTGATCAGGTGCCTTACACGAAGCTCAACCTGGGGGAGCTTTCTGTAGAGTTGGTTATAAAGGCTATAAAGGTATAGCTTTCAGTCTCAGTTTTTGCACCATTTTATGTGACCAATTTTATTTTTGCATTTTATCGCAAACCTGTGGTGACATTGTTTTTTGTTGAAATGTGAACTACAAATTTATAGACTGTTCTCAGCTATTTTTTCTTAGTATATTTTTATGGCGCAGTTGTTGCAATGCGACTCTGCAGACAATAAATACTGTTTCAAATGTGGGCAAAATATCTTCTAACCTGAACCATACATTTGACTTTTAGATGTTTCGCAAGTCCTTGATGGAATAATTTGTTTAAAAAACCTGCACCTGCTTTAATAAGATTAGTGTTTTATGGGTGTACCGTTGAAATTGGATCCGCAAATTGCTGGAACCCTGATTTGAATCCGCATAGAGAAAATCGTCCAATTAGTTTGGCAGCATACGGCTGTCAACAAAGATCTCCTGGTCATGAATTACAGTTATTATGCCGCAGTTCGTTCTCGGAGCACATTACAGGAGGAATAATTCTCGGGAGACAAATGGCGGAGATAATTTGATGACGCAAACGAAGAAAAAAAAATTCGTTTCGCGGACAGCAACCTAGGTTACAGGTCTGTCGTAAGATTGTCACCCTGTTCCACTCCGTATTATTCTGTCGTTGGATTGCTGCAATCCGACGAATTAAACGCTGCAGTGATTATTCGTCTGCCTGGTACGGGGGAAGAAAAAAAATTATGCAATACATTAACAAATGTCAAGCGCTCATGCTGTGTGCTGCGCTGATAACTGAACGGTATTTTGCTAACATCGATCAAACCAGATTTGTTCAGAAATAATAAACCCATTACGTAGTGCATAGGACGTACCTCTAATCACATGATGTATAATAAATATTCGCCCAAACCAAAATTTCGAACCCATAATCTTTGAACAACGATTTATGCGTGCATGATGAATATTGCATTTTTTTAATTTAATTTCACCCAGCCCATGGTTCGAATCCAAAACCTGAGATTCTGGGGAATCTTCCTGCTGGGTGCGTTACTAACAATTCACCGAAAACACATTTTATATTCGAGCAATTCAGTTTTGTTTCAAATTCAGTTGTTGGAATTAATATCGTCGACTCATTCGATTTATTATTTCGGACAAGAACATTATTTTTTGTCAGCGCATCTTTCAAATGGCTTGAATGGTTGATCGATTCTAGCAAAACAAGTTGAATTACAGACATGCCCTCAAGGATGGTGAATGTTTGGATGGGGAGGGGTCGTCAGAGAATAACGTCATGGTGGTGATAAACTCGACACGAAAAATTGCAATCTTCTTTCGATACCACGCGTGAGTAAAATATCAGCCACATAAATTAGTGATGTCAAAGACTCATAAATAATAACGCCGCACGAAATAATTCAGACCTCAGAGCCTAAAACGAGGCTCTCCCATAATGAACGTTCCGCCGCAACTCGGTTTGGAATTTGATGAAACATTTAACTTTGGCAGAAAAAAATACACGATACAAAAAATGTCAATTTGGATCTTTTCCGTTTAGCATGATAATTTGTTTTTGCTGCTGGGATGTTTTTTGTAAATTTATTACCATGCATATAAGATTGAGTAGAATCATTTAAATAAATGTTATTACTCTGAACTTTCCGTATTACAAATTGTGTAACAAATTTCATCCAGTAAGAAATTATTACTATTCCTGAGGTATTATTTTGTTACAGGTCATGTAATTAATTTGAAGATACTTAATTCGAAATTTAAATTTGTGGGAGCTGATTTTGGTAAGGCAGCATGTACATCGTGCTAACTAACCTATCAGAATGAACATAAGCATTGCAACTAAGGTATCTTAGTCGTACAGTTTCTTCCGTATGAGTAGGTTCGAGTTTTGTTTGCACAATATTTTCGTACAATGTAATTATGAAACTTTTGCGGCAACGTATCAACTAATAACAATAAGGCATATAAATCGAGTGATGGCTGCTACAGGCAGCGCCTTAAAATAACCACACTCGAAAAATATGCAAACATTTGACAATAAAATGTTTAACCATAAACGAAACAAAACACGGGACAGAGCCGTGTAAAATCGACGACGAAAAAGGGTGATGTCTGTTTTAAATTACGTTTCACAAAATTCAATTTATTATTCTTATTTATGAAGCCTCGCCAGCTCGTTGTAGATTTTACACGGCTCTGTCTCATCATGTTCATACACTTATGCTGTACCAACTAATATCTGCATTAAAAAAAATTGGTGTTTTCAAACTAAAAATTTAACAAAAATTTCTATTTATAGTCTAGTGTTACATAATATTAAATTATTCGTATTTCAATTGTTTGCCAAATACCTTAAGGCAATGAATAGAAATCATAAGCCAATTTTATGTCTTTGTAGGAGAAGCCAGAATGACAATAATTGGCATGAAATATCGCCGGCATTGCCGCAAATATCCCGTGCGAAAAATAAAACCGCGCCGCCTAGCGATGATTTGCAAATCTGGGAAATAGTGATGTCAATATCCTGCGTTATCTTTCCTGCTGCCGGGTTTAAAATTAAATTTTGTATCTGACCTTTCTGGTCACCCTGTACGCAAAATAAGTTTTATTTCGTGTGTTTGGTCGCATCCCACTTCGTCAGCGTTTGAATATCCATAAGCGCCACCGCCGTCCTGTGGCCTATCACACGGTGGTCGCCTGTCTGATTCGATCCCGCGTCAAACATGTCGGATGAGATCAGGGGAGAGATATTCGTCTAACGGAAGCGACAACCGGCGAGCCAAGCGCCCCTCTCGTATGGAAATTGAAATGTTGTCAATAAGAAAAACCCAGTTTCCTGTTATCTGGGCTTCGCTTTCGAAACATCACTCAGAGAGTTCTGATCTGTTTTGCATTGGCTATCCAGTGTTTAAATTTAACACCTGTGTTCTCCAGGATTGTATGTTCTCTAAACGACAGGGTGAACGTGAAACTATGGACCAAAAATAGTCCGATTATTATGAAATTTGGTGATAAAAAGGATAACAGTATCCTTTTTGAATTTCGAGTCTCAAATTTCAAATTTGGCAAACAATTGATGCAATTGATTGGACAAATGATGCAACAATTAAAAAGTGGCGCACCCGACTTCACGCATGTGTTAATGCTGGCGTCGGTCAGTTTGAACATCTTCTGAAATAGCAATTATTTTGGTAAATATGTTCACCTCATTTGTACCAAATTTCATAATAATCGGACTATTTTTGGCCGACTTATTAAAAATAATAAAATGGGTTCATATTTACAGCATCACCCTATAGAGGCATTTGTTGAAAGTAAATTGTCGTTTTCAAAGTCGGGTGGTCCGATAAAAGCAATTAATTTCGATGTTTGTTATGGATTCCGGGAAACCTTCAAGTAAACGAGTAGATAATAGGCATTTTATTAACAAATCTTATCAATTATTTATAATGCCAAACATATAAACCAGTAATTACAGTGTGTGCATGTGTGTGTTTTCCTTTCCCCCCCCCCAGCGATGCAGCGTTAAACAAATTTCCAAATGTCACGCCATCTTTGACAATAGAAATGATCAATACCATTTCAACCATGTAATTAGAGCTGGAACAAACATCAGTTTTGATACTATCCTCAGTGTAAAACTAGTGTCTTCCCATATGATTAATTTACAAATATTTTAATATTTTAATTGCGGAGTAATCGATGGTAGCAAATAAATACGCCCAGCCAGGGTGCTTATTCGGATCGGGTCGCCACATTTGAGTTGCACGGTTCCAATTATTTTCAACATGAACGTAAATAATAAATACCTTGGCCAATGGACTTGACTTCGCACGGGATTATGAAACGGAGAAATAGTGATGCGCAATATCTTTCGAATATTCTTAAACTATCGATAGTTCACTAAAGAATTTTTAAGGTGTGGAAACGCAGTCTTCGGTAGTACTAAAGTTCACAAGCGTCTTCACTTTACTGGCGTCATTAGCCAAGCGCCATTTTCACACTTATATTATTTCAAACATATTATTAGAGTTGGGACACTAACCAATTATAATATATTGTGTCGACCCATTCAATTGATTTATGAATACAAAAATTTAAGTGTGTATTGATCGATGTTGTCACATAAATATCCAATACTCGGGTGTTTATTGAGTGGATGGAACAACGCGAAATAGTTCGGTGTTACCCGGGTCGCAACCTCGGGTCGACTCGCGCACTAATCCGGGTCCAGCACGATTGACAATATTTCCAACCTAAATTATAAATAATCTCTCTCCACATACTCACATACAGTACATGTACGCACGAAAGTGAATTTCCATTAATGATATTAGGTCGGCAGCACACGAGCGCTCATGTAACCGTTGAATTTACGGGGCTTCCTACTGTCACAGTAAAATTGATGTATTATAATATATAATCGTGTTCTGATTGTAAGCGCATTGGATTTCTGGAAACCGTCATTTAGAAGTTTTGCCTATCGACGCAAAAATCGTGGTACGCGATGCGGGGAGGCGCCGTATTTAGAAGAGCACTCAGGAAATAGCGCGTTTAGGAAATATATGACCCGAGTGGTGCGCCAATCATATAAATTCCATACCGGGACCTTCGCGTCTTGAAAGCGTGTTTTTTTCTCTCTCCACCATCTTCTTCCTCAGACCCGAAGTTAGCCAAAACCAAAGAAACGTCATTAGTAGTAGCTCCCATTGGAAAAACAAATCTCAAAATAGTTTTTTTTTTATTTTAAGACGTTTTCAAATGTTGGTCGTTTGTTGGTATTTTTAAAATTTTATTTTTCATTTTATTTTTCAGCGTGGAGGGATACAAAAAATCTAGTATATCTAAAATATGCATCCTATGTGTCGTTTCCCGACGAATCTTCGGCGTGAAGAAAAATCTTCGGCGCCCTGTGGTTGGGTAATTTGGCGACATTTCGCTAGCAAAGTTGGCAAATGTCGCCAAATCAGCCAACGCCCTGTGCGCCAAAGACTTTTTTCTTCGCGCCGAAGATTCGTCGGGAAACGACGCTCTTCACACTTAAAAATGATAGCTTAAAAATGACACATGTTTGGTCTCATTTTTCGATGAAATGTCGTTTAAAACAATTTATAGATCTTTTAAGATAATCCAATATATCTTATGAGAGAAGGTCTCATTTTTGAGACTTTTTTCGCTCTCATTTTTGA
>JAQGBY010005715.1:0-14229 GCA_034698785.1 Mycogona germanica | reverse complement strand
TCTTAAAAGATATATAAATTGTCTTAAACGACATTTCATCGTAAATTAAGACCACACATGTCATTTTTAAGATATCATTTTTAAGTGTAATACCTATGTACTTTCACTGAGTCAGACAAATTGTTTCTTACAATTTAGAAGAATCGTTTCAACACGATGCGATTAGGAAAAATATTATTGCACTTTTTGTTGCAACGACATGATGCAGAAGAGGTTTTTTTAAAAAAAAAATGGAATAAACACAACCCAGATGGCAACACAGTTTGAATACCTATCTTTAGATGTGGTTGAAGTGAATCCCCGAGACTTTGTGAACCCCGTTCTGAACCCGTTGCTCCCGCAGCCGCAGGATTTAGTGTCGACTGTTCAGTATCTATATAAAGAGACAGAATTAAATTGTATTTCAAAAAATATATTTGAGCTGTATTTTCCAAATTTCAAAATATGAGTTCATCCAATATACCTGTACATAAATATTTCACTAGAAAACTTATTAATGTAAAATGTAGTGACGTAATATTTCAGGACCGATAATAAGCAGCGAACTTCGCCAGAAACAATAAATTTAAAATTCGGATTTACTGAGAATTGAAATTGTAATCAGAATTCTCAACATTAATTTAACCACCTAAATACATCGAATATTTATTAAATAATTCCATCTTCTGGATCAATCCGAACGTAAAATTTCAATTATCATTATCGTGTTAATTTTTGTAGCATTTTGCAAAATTGTTCACTTACCTATGACGTCCGAATCCAAAACAGGGATACTTATTTTTTCATATTCATAGTGGATGTTCGTTGAGTGGTATTTTTCAGCCGGCATTTCTTCCCATTTCTTCGAAGGTGAAGCTTCGTGATAGGTTAGCTTTTGTCTGTTTATTTTAAAAAAGACCGAAGAACAGCAAGTTTATGAATGAGTTTAACCTTAATCGTGCCACCCCCAATATCTCTTATCACCTGTATCACTATGATATTGTGCTACGAAGTGTTGAGATACTCATTAAGACTCACTTGATGTTGGCCTGCACGGACACTTCTGTGTCCCGGGTTGACTCCAGCATGATGGCGTGTCTCTCCCGACAAATGGAGCTTCGAAGTTCCGGTAATTTGGTGTCACTCGACGAGAACTCGTAAGCGCAACTGGCCGAACTGTTGATCCACAGTGTTTGAATGAAACTCTATTTTAGGAGAAAAAAAATCGAACACTTCCGGTATTCGTTTTCTGTGATCGTCTCAGAATAATACTTATTCTCAATATGGGATAAAACGTTAATTACCATATTCCAGAAAAGGGACCACGGATTGTACCGCCAATCCGGTTTGCTGGGAAAGTGACATGTTTTCATTTCTTTTTCCATTGTAAATGAGTCCTCATTTTCGCCGTACACGTAATTGACATCGCAGGAACCTTGAACATCGTTCCTAATCTATATATAACCAAACAAATCCCCCAATATCCATAAATAAAGATGCCCCCAGTGCAGGTGCTGCACGATTGCCGCTAGGATCGCCGTTACTGGACACGCTTTTAACAATACGTACCCGGGCCACCTCCGCTAGTTTGGAGTCGGGGTCATGTCTAAGAGTGACCATCGAAGAAATGATTCCTCGCTTGAAGTTGGCCGCGACAAGAGTTTCGTCGTTGTTGATGGAAAGATTTTCTACCGATCCATTTGAAAAGGTGAAGTATACAGGGAATCTTCAAACAAAAAAGAAACAAAATTATTTGGTACTTTTTTATTAGATCAAACAAATTCCGTGATATTTGAAAATATATACTGAAAGAAAATTACTGTGGTTTTTTGTAATTATTTGAAAATTACTCAAAAATTACACAACGAATGCTCGCTTCAGCAAATTTCGTTGTTTGATGTTAAAGTCAACTACTATTCAGTCAATTCCATTAAAGTCAGTTCCATTAAAATCAATTCCATTAAAGTCAATTCCATTAAAGTCAATTCCATTAAAGTCAATTCCATTAAAGTCAATTCCATTAAAGTCAATTCCATTAAAATCAATTTCATTAAAGTCAATTCCATTAAAGTCAATTCCATTAAACTCAGTTCCATTTCTATACTTTTTAGGATTTGTGTAATTTTTATAAACATGATGTGTATATATTATATTTTTGGGTACTTCTGTTATCTCTTTAAGTTTCCGCAAAATTATAACTCCACGTTTGACAATTTTCCTCTCTTTTATTGTATTAAACTTTCATTCGGCTTCAACTTATTTATCAGTGAATAATTTTTTTCAACTTACCCATCACTTGTCCATTTTGAGTTGTGAATAAATTTATTTTTCATAAATGGAGCTCACCTGCTTAATTCAATTGCAAATTGATCAGATTTTGAGTTTCGCGCAAGTAGCGAAGCGCCATCAGCCGACGGTTTTCCAAGCTCCGATAAAATGCAGTGGTCAACCTAAAATGTGTTGCAACGTTAACTCAAAAATTAGCATACCAGTAATCTAAAATAAGAGACATATAGATGACCCGTTGACAAAGTATAGGTAAATTCTCAGTATAAGATAGTTTATTCAATAATTTGATTTATCTTTTAATTAAACTTAACTCTAGCAATACAGGTATTATTTGTGGCAAGCAAATTATGATTCAATTCAACACAAACCTGCAGCCTGTGTTCACATTGTTTAGTTGCTAAAATTTCAACATCACAGGAAATATCCAATCCTGTCTTTCTATTGGTCGAACCAACTGCACTCCCGTCCACGCTGACCTTGTACTTGTAATGATACTCATATCCTGGCGCGAAATACTCGTCTAGAGGAATTAATTAACGGAACATGAGAATGAAAACATGCAAGTCCAACGAATTTCAATGCGAACATAATTCATTGCGAATTTGCAGTCGACACTCGTATAATTTGGAGAGATTATCTATTAAGCCTACTTCAAAACTTAATGGAATTCTCCAAGAACTTCTTAAACGGCAACCTAGAGACTGTAGTTTCACTTTATCTACTAATACAAAAATAAAAACTTTCTAGCATTAGGTTTAAGTTTCCACGTTTTTGTTAGTCATTAATTTTGTCGAAATTCAGTAACAAATTTCTCTAATATTAATAATTGACACACAATAATTTATTTGTGACATCATCAACTATTTATTGCATAGGAAAATGATTTTCTGTTTTTTTTTTCAATAAACGATGAAAAATTGTTTCGACAGAAATCGTTTTTTTGTTTCGTATCAGTCAGAAAGTTAACAACCTCCTGAATCAAAACGTTTGATTGTGAAACGCCCATTTTAATTCAAAATAATTATTAGAAGCAGCAATAATTGAAATTTCAAACTAGATACACATTTTCCTATGGCGATCTCATCATGTACTGCAGATGATGATGACGATGTCATGTGGTTTTGCGTGAACTGTACAATTCATTAGTTCAGACATTTTTCGAGAAGAAATTGATTCCCGATAGAAGTCAATCACAAATGATATTATCAAGGTGGTCATTTGTAAGGCGTAAGTTAAATAAAGTATCATTTCCTCAAACTTCAGATTCTTTATAATCACAGTCAGCACAACAAATAGTGAATTTGCTAAAAAAAATCATCGCGCCATGTCAAGAACCGCAAGCCTTAGGAGAATCGTCATAAAATTCCTTTGGATTTTGAAATTATTTTTGGGTAGTAGTGATATTTAAAATTTTAATTATTTTTAAAAACCAAAACGCAAGATCACCATTTCAAAGCGCAATATATTCGGACTGTAGTCCAAGTCGATCCGTATGTTTAAACATTTTCATATTTGACAATTTATCTAGCGAACTATAAAAAAAATTTCAGCGTAGTGATCGATTTATTTTACAATTATTAAATATGAATGGCATTATCGAAACATCTAAAGATAGTTTTTGTTTTACAGTTTCATAAACGATTGCAATAATCTCAGCAGGCACAAACGAAGAGAACAGATCTTCAATTTAATGAAACTTGAGAACTGAAAAAGACACTTAAATTTTTTTAATTATTTAAATGTGATATTTAAACATTAAAAATAAATTGAACAACCATTTTTGATTCACTTACTTGAACACGCCGAAGTTATCACGAAGACTGTAAAAATCCATAACAAATATTTCAGCCACATGGTCACAAAAATTCTGCGTTTCAAAGTGTGGTCATCCTTCGGTCAAATTATTTATGTATTTCTTTCCAAAAATAATACACGAATCCAAAAAGTACTGTGTTCGCCGCGTTGTCGCTCGATTAGAACACCAAAATTTATCGAACTAAAAAACACAAGTGTAAGGTCACGCGAATCTTTTTCATGTACAACTTGATATTACCACTTATATAGCCATTCATGATCAAACTCCAATGTCGAATTCATAAATCTGGTCATTTCATAGCCAAGGTCTAAATGGTCTCCTAAAATACAGTGGCGGGACGTTCAAAAAGTTTGGTGAAAAACGGCAAACGATTAATTATTGGGAACTTCAATTTAGAAAAAGTTTAATATGAACTATGAATTGACAAATATAAAGATAACACCATTTCTTTTCAACTGCCTGAATATGTCTATTGAATTTGCTAAATAAGTTAGAGCTCGAAAAATTCAACGATTTTTTTAAATGAATAATTTGTTAGAGACATTGTCACTGGAGTTAATCGCTGTGCTTGAGATTGTAAGAATTTGTGCAATTGCTTTTTTGTAAAATAGTTGTTTTCTTGATATAATTTTCAATCATTCACCAAACACGCTGAGTGAGATCAAGTGCGGTTCAATAATTTGTATATGGTTTTAAATGCTAACTACTCAATTTATTCGAGAAAATCACTGAGATGTATGACGACAATTGGTATCGTTTGTGATACTTTTTGAATTGGCCTTTCAATTGACGAAACACGCATGAATGTCAATAAGGCAATCGCATAACTCACGTCATAACTGATTTGCCTACGTCATTCTTCATTAGACAGTTTGCCCATATTATGTTAACGTTAACGACATCCGTTGACCATAACACCGCCGTTGTGGTCGTTCGCTGTTCAACAGGATGGCTTCCGGTTTGCGTGTTGGGCAATTATTAAGCGTTTACCGTTTCCCAGGCCAGACTGGTCTGCAGTTTCCTCAGTGTTCGATTCCACCATTTTTGGGTCATTCATTTTGTCGTTGTCGTTTGTAAACGATACTGTCTCAATTGATCGTTATCGAATTTAGTTCTGACACATGATGGCTAGCATTGGCATCCGGAAAACAAAACCGTTTGTTATCGACAAGATTAAAAATAAATCGATGAAATATTTTTTGTAGAACTTTGTTATGATGGTTTTAATGATTTGTCTGTCTGGACTGATTTGTTCTTGGTGCTGAATAAATTTAGATATATTGCAGGTTGACTATTGAAAATTCAGTTGGTTTATTGGTTAATTGTTCGACGACCAACCCCCGGTTCTTTAATCGATTTTATTTACCTATTAGACATCTAATAGCGCTCACATCTTCTTTGATTGACCAACACAAATTTACTAGAATCTAAATTTAATCCGAATTCCTTCAGACCACTTAGGACGTTAAGACGCTCTTTCATTGTGGTGTGTCTTTTCTTTGAGAAACATTGGGCATCTGTAATTGATAAAGTATTTGTAATTATGTTTTGAACTTTGATTGTGATGTTCGTTCAACGGAAAAAGCAAAATGTGTTATAACGTATGGACATTTTCAGTGGGCAATTACTTCGTACATCTTTACAATTGCTTAAAAGATGGCGCTAGAAAGTAAAATCCAAATCAAGTGATCAAGTATCCACGATGATAGTTTCAAAGCGCAATTGATGGCGAAAATTTTATAAACTCTGGGTTATTATTATACATATATGTATATATGCAATTTCGAGTATTTAATTATATGTAAGAAAAACCACAATGATGAACTTACAATCGTCTAACCTTTTCAAACCGCAGAAGTAAAAACAAATGGTATTGCACTGAACTAGGGCTACCCTGTAGGAGTAAGAAGACTCTTTGCAGTTGATATCTGAAAAAGACCACAATGCTTCACTATCTGCGCGTTTGAATAGAATTCGAACCTATAAATTATCTCATTAAAAAAATGTTTACTTTCAAATCGAACTAAATTAAGTAAAAACAAATCAACTTAGCGCATACCTGTGGGATGAATAAAAATTTGTCTGTTGGATATTGTGACCTCACTCGACGGATTTGTCCCCACTCTATATAAAGCATATTGATTAAATGATTTGATGACATGTTAAAAATGTAGACCTGATGTCAAGATCTGTCGATGTTGTCATAAGATTGCGCAAAGACATGTGGGCGCAAGGACTAGTGGCACCCCTGAACAACACCCTACATTACACCTTGATTCCATATCAGAGTCCATATCAATTGGTAAATTTAAATGAGAAAGCGTACACATTTTAATTATTCACCTGCCAGTCGTTGTGACGAAGCCTGTAGTGGGAGTCACACGCTCTCCAAAAAATCCAGTGCCGACCCCGAAATCCTTTCCATATCCATTTGTAGTCACCATTGTTAAGTACCAGTGTCCTTCGAGCTGGCATCAGATATAACATTACTATTGATTATTAAATAATTATTCAATTAAATTTTCTGGGTTATGTATTGTGATATTTGATCTCTTAAGTACTCAAAATTCCAATCTGATAAACGAACTTATTGTAAATATGAGACATGTATATACTTACGTCGATCATTTGAACATCGATTGGAAAAAGAGATCGGCATTCTTGAGTGCTAATAATTGGTCTTATTAATGTTGCCATTAAACATAATCTACAGAGCCTCAGAGCAAAATTGACACCTAATCGAAACCCATGTCTAGACATACTTCAATTTTACACGTTGCTGTTGGGTACACGTCGACAGAACGCATTTCAAGAATTACATGTAATTATTGAAATTTAACAAAATCCTTGTCAGTATACTGCAGAGGAGACGACTTCTCAGATTTGTTACAAGTGCTGGTTTGGCGACAACTCAACCTTGAAGCAGGACGTATTGCGTCTATTTTCACTTTTGTTGGTTAGCTGCGAAATTTGAGTCCCGTCACATTCTGACTCTAGCGATTCCTATTGAAATATAACTACAGGAACTGCGTCTACACGCGATGGTGTTTTCATTTCACATAGAAGTATTATAAATCAAAGTTAAAATCACTGTGCACATTGCATATATGTTTCTTATAATTGAGTTATATTTGAATTCCTGAATTTATGAAGTACTCTGTATTGCTACATTCTTGTCAGTTTTTCTTTAATAATTCCTTTGATAACTTTGTAGGTTTGCTAGTTAGACGAGACTATAATTGTCAGTAAGTATGATTTTTTATGCCACATTCATATTTAATAAAATTTCGAAGAAATGTTCGTTTCAAAGAACAATTACATGTTTCAACAGTTTCGCTTAATGAAGGGTCCTCTATTGTTCAACTGTCCCGTTTTAAATGGATAACGTTATTTCCGTCAGGTGTAGTGGATCACTCAAATCATGTAACTTCCAATCTAAAAAAACATGAAGAAATGATTCAGTATTTGTTATCGCACCCTTTGGTAATAATAAATTTATGTAATAAGATTGGCGTTGGCATATCTACTTTGATTCAGAAATAGCCATCCGGAATTTTAAATAAACTGTTTCCAAACGACGGAATGGCGCAAATTTTGTATTTGTATACCTTCAAAAATGTCGAAATCTTCACTAATAATACAAATTATTTTCAATTTCCAAACCTCAAAAATATAAATGCAAAAAAAAACAATAATTCTTATTATAATCATAATTCCTCAATGGTCTGGTGGATTTTAACAAACGGTGAAACTTTTGTTCGCGAAATTGAGGAACATGACCAATGCTACAGAGGTACTTGAGGTCTGATGTTTTTTTACCTGTCCGTTCGACCCCCATTTGACAGCGCATCTAGGGTCATATGGACCCGACCCGGGCACCATCTTGTCTTCGCAGCCGTCTCGGTCGACTAACTTCATAGAGCTCATAGGAAATCTTAGTCCAAATGCTTCCAGTTTTGATTGGGCTTCCCTCAAGTCAGCCTGGGTCGGGTACTCGGTCGTCATGAAACATTGCGCATCTATCAGATAAGAATGAAGCAACATGTGTTCATCGCCATGTGTACGCCATCTTTAAATATTATGGCGTCATTGTGGCTTCTATTTACTCCGAGACGAAAAACTACACGAGCGTTTGATTGTGCAGTGTCGTTATAAATGGCGCCACCACTACTACTGACACAAGAATTGACTGCTGGTGGCAGCGCCATCCAATGAGAAACTGATGAAACTAGCATTTCTTCTATGATCGACAACTCATTGTTAAATGTTTTTGTTCCTAAATAAATAGAACTTGTTGAAAATGTGGTTTTATTGTAATATTTTTGAAATATGAGCGTGTTGGAATTCTTACACTTTTTATTACTCACAGTCATTTCTGGTGTGATGCCCACAAGCATAGAAGCAAGTGAATTTATCATCTACAACAGCAGCCTTGAGAGACAGTCTCTCTATGCAATGATTGGCTGTAATTAGAAGATCTTATTTAGAATGTATATCGAAAGTACAAAGTATAACACATATTATATTATCAGAGCGATCAATATGAAAAATAAATAACTTGATAGTCAAACGTTCACTCATGTATGTGCATTAATAGTGCATGCACGAGTACTGTATTATAAAATGGGCACATTCAAAAGGACTACAGATTCATTTTTTTATTTTTATTATTTCAATCTTTATAGTGAGCACTACATGAGTTTCTATCCCCTCTGTTAGTGCTTCGGAACTGTTGGAGGAATTGATACTTCCGGGGAGTCGACACCTAGCTCAGGAGGAGCTAGGTAGTGGTGCGGGGGCTCGGTGGTCTCCCAGAGTTTGGGAGTCACCGAGCACTGGGTGCTTCTACTTCTACTTTAAAATATATCTACTTTTATATATTCTTTTCAATCAACTGTAATTATTCGCACTACTGGCGATCTGTCGTAGTTCTGTCGTTGTCGTATTTTTGACGTAGAACTACGTCTTTCTTCAAACATGGTGCGGAAACATAAATGCAGGTTGACTGCATGAAAGTGTACTGTGCGTAAGTATAGAGGTACCAAATATATTTACGAGTAGGGTGAATAAACAATGCTCCTTCTTTGCCTGGATCACCAGATGGATATGCGAATAACCTTGGGTTTCCGTTGGGTCTATGCATGCATGAAAGAAAATCAAAGCTCACCTTCACAATTTTGAAAATATCCATAAGAGTACATGCAGCATAGCTTGGTGAAAATGTAGCTCGAGACCAATCATATTTCTTAGCAATTACTTTGAATTAGGGTGTCATAAATTTAAGAAATTATTTTTGTTTAATAAATAAAAAATACCCTAATATAATATATCCTGCGTATTAATATGGAAAGCCCGTGTGCCGTTTTGCATGCATTTAGCAAAAAGGGTCACAAAATACAAATATTACTTGAATAATCAAGATAACTAACAATACTTCTGTTGGATTAGTTACATACCTCTAATGTGGAACAGGTTCGTAAACAATCAATGCAAATATTCAATTAATTGAAATTGTGCTGGACAGTTTCAAAGCCATGCTCACCTTCCAAAAGTATCAAGAATTGCATATTTATTGTCAAAGGCTTTTCCGAAATAACCTGAGCAATCTTTTATCTTGGTATTCGGATTGTTGGATGTGACCATCGTCAAGAACCATTGTCCTTCGAACTAAATCATCAGGAGTATGAAACAATATTTTTGTAAGTATGTCAGTAAACGTGTACTGAATACTGGGTGGACCACCGAAAACAAAGTTGAACTATATTTTATTATATCTTTGCAAAATGTGGATGATTTTCTTGAAACCTGGCAAAAATGTTCATCAACATCTTGTTTTGGACTGCAACATACTTTGATCAAATTCAAAGAACGAATACTTACGTCACATAGATCAAATGGTTTAGCTATAAGACTTCTGCAATGGTCAGTGCATCTGACAAACCCCACATTTATGCTAACCGAGACTAAAACTCCAGTTAACGATAGGTAGCGCATACTTGGGATCAAAATAAAAAAATTACAAAAAAAAATATCGCATTCATGGACTGCTTAAACAAACAAAAAATATTTCTAAATGCGTCTAACTCTGTCAGGAGATATTGTCATAGCACTGTCATATTGGATGCAATTGTGTAATTGTGCGCTCGCCTACCCTCCTGTGACATCAGATTTAAACCTAATCGAATTAAATTCAGAAATGCTACGATGTGTGATAGTGTCCAACCGATATTAAATTGAAAATTTGAAATTTGTTGCAGTGTACCGTTACCATTTTCATTATTTCACATTTATTTGTGAAATGATTCTTTATTCTGACTTTTTCCGTGAAGCTCCTTTGCCTGCAGATTTTAAAATGCTGGAGGTCTCAGGGAAACATGTAAAGACTCAAAAGAGCTATAATGTAGTTCTTTTCTATAGGAGCATCTTTGTTGACTGAAATTTAAGGCTGAGAAGTCTACAGAAAGACTTGGCATTTTTATACAGCCGGAGTATAGAGTTTTTCTGTTACAATTACAAAATTAATACCTCGTCACATTTTTATGGTCTCGGTTTTACTAGAGTGAACTGTAATGTTTGCAGGTGACCCCTAATGTCATTGTGTCAATTTTTTATTGATGCCCTCATGTGGCGCTACGGAGAACAAATTGGTTCTTTGGAAGTCGTAGCTCCAGCACTCCTAGCGGTGAATTAAGATTCGACGAAGTAGGCGCCATTAGCGGAAACAATTTCACCCGGCAGCCAAATTTCAAGTTACGAAATGCGCGAAATACTTAGAATTCATTATGGAAAAAACATGTCTTTCTTTCTTAGCACATCGAATATTTTTTGTCAAAGTTCGAAAAAGTGGCTTCTATTGATAACATATTATTTTTAATACCGATTATACGTTTATTTTGCAACAACGTTGAAATTATCGTTATGTACAGTAACTGTATTTCTGAGTCTTACGTATCAGTTGTTTAACGGAGATGTTTGCAACAGTAATTCGTTTCCTGTTGAAAGGTGATATCTTATGGCATGAGACACCTTATTCATTTCAACCCAGAATATCTTTAACAGTTATATGTCATTTCCGGCGCAAGTCTTTTTTGGTTCGTCGCTAGACTGGAGTTTTTAATTCTTATATCAGATAGCAGCATTTCATTTTGTATTTGGTGTTTCGTGCTTTCTTTTTTCGTAGGAGTTCGAATGAAATAAACAATAATGACCAACATCAGCTGGCAGATAACTGCTGTAACATTTTTCATTTGCGTGATTATTTATTCCTATTCGACGCCTCATTGCAGACAACTTTTTCCGATCGATATACGGCTATGTGACGTAAGTGTAAAAATTCATGTATCACACTGGTCGCAAAATTATAATTTTTAAATTTGTAACGAGTGTTATATTTTAAATGGTGAATTCGGGACTGGCCGAATGAAGGAGACGGCTACTTTGATTTGACAAGAGTGTCATATTGGTTCTATAAACGTGCCCATTAAAAATAATGCGAAGTTGATTTTAATAATGATAGTAATTTATTTTTCATTTTATTTGCAGCTTGAGGGATTCTGGTATTTGGTAATGATCACAGGGCCTGTTTATGTGCACGACTGCACTGGCTTTTTTGGAGAGATGTTCAATCCAGATCAAGGAACGTTCACCATAACCGGACGGTATTTGCATATGTGGTTACGGAAATGATCTTTTCGTTTAGTGTTTTTTTGTTATTGCGAGCAATATGATGCTTTTTACCTGCTCAACCACATTTTAATGATAATTCAAATTCCCTTCATTCTAGAAAAGGTCTCAATCCAACACTAGATGCAAGAGTTACTAATAGGCAGATTTTTCTCTATCCAACGGGTAAAGATACTGGCTAGTTAGTGGTGATAGATAACCTACCCCACCGATTAAAATCATTTTGACAATTACTTAAACTATTAATTGCGTGTGCGTTATATACAGACACGAACTGCACTGGTGTCCATTCCTTCAAAGTGGCCGTCCTAGAAGACTGTTTTGTGTGTTTTTACAGCTGCGGGTTGAAAAATACGAATGACTGTAAGTACCATGGTGTAACGACGATAATTTAACTGTATGTGTAAATTCTCAAATGCAGCGAGTACTCGAGTTTCAACTGGTGGCGACTCTGGTGGTGCTTAATCTATTGCAGATGATGGACTCTTATTTGTGTTTCTTCTGCTTAGACGCGCAGTGTTTCTCCAGAAAGATGCGTGTGTCCGAAGTTGAGAGACAACGAATGCTCAAAAGCTTGCAATTTTTTGGATTGACTATCGAGGATCCTGAACTAAAACTGGTCGACCGAGGAGGATGCTTCATGATGGGCTGACAAATGAATACAAAAGATCGACGATCTCCATTCAGTACGATGTTCATTTAATTTTATGGAGGTAAAATAAAAAGGAGGATTGTCAAAAATACGCAGCTCAATCAATTTTGAGTGTAATTGAATCGAACATTTGTTTGCAGCATATACCTCGCGATACCTCAAAAAAAGTACAATTACAATAACAAATTTTACCCGCAAGCAGCCCCCAAGAGAGGAACCTATAACGGGGGTCAAAAGACCAGTTGGGGACAGAAATGGATTTGAAGCTCTGTCAGGCCATTCCACAGGCCATTCCACTCTTGGGAAATAGGAGTTAAAATATGACGCAGATGTACATTGAAGCTCGTTCACCATTCTAGTGTGGCTTCTTCTTCTACTTCTGTTAGGAGCTGGACATTACAATCCCCCTTCAGAATTCTGACCAGCAACCTTAAACTGATCTCCCTCCTACGATCTTCCAGTGTCTTCCATCCCAGTTTTGACAGCATGTCTGTGACACTGTCAGTTCTTCCAAATCTACAGCTAACAAATCTCGCAGCTCTTCGTTGAACCATTTCAATTTCCCCTACAAGCCCCACATGGTGAGGATCCCAAATGGAACTGCAGTATTCAAGCAAAGATCGAACCAAGGAAAAGTAGGTCACTGACTTAGCCTTACTTGTACATCCCTTCAACATGTTTTGAATAAGTCTACAAGTCTTGATATTTTTTGGCGCCTAACTAATTTCGCCTCACTTTCACCAATCGCAGCGCTGTAAAATTGAACTGCTATTATTCTGGCACCTGTGCTCACCAGGTTTCGAACCTGTTTGAAGAGTTTAAACATAGTTACAAACTGTTATTATCAACAATCATTTTAATATTTACATTCATGAGTGAGTGATACAGTCAATCAAAAGGTTCCAAATAGGAGTTTCATTCATTTAAACAAAAGATATAATAAATAAAACCAATTTCGAAGTTGCATATTGCACTGTGTTTGAAAAGCATTGTAAATATCGTCTTCGCAGTGCCTTTACTTAAAATGAACATTTTTTCATTTAACATTTTTCATTTATTTATTTTTATTAACGCGAAAACAATTGTCACCACTTTTTTCAGTAACCAATTGCTCGTTAAATTCATAATCGTCCTTTTCAATAATCAATCATCAAAATCAATATTACATTGCGCAGGTATTAAATGAGCATAGAGTTTCGCAAACCCCTGTTGAGATGCATTGACGGAACACGCAAATGTCATGCTAAAGTATAGCTGTCTAATGACGTCACAAGTCAAAAAAATAAAAGAAAGCGTAAACTTCCACAAATTGGTGTGTTAACAATTCAGAGGACAGTGCTATTTTAAAGTGAGCAACTATGATCGGGGCGCACCGTGTCTTAAGGAGTCCCCTGGAGCTAAAATGAGCATGGAACTTACTTAAGTCACATCACTGAGATTATCCTAGTGATAAACATTATGAACAATCAGCAATGGCAAGTCATTCTTAGATATACAGAGTAATTAAATGATGTTTGAAAATATCGAAATGTGATGTGATGTAAGTTTGGACAAATGTTCTGCAAATTGCACGCTGAATAATGGACATCAAAAATAGTCATTTTTAAATTTATTTTATATAATAAGATTTTTTAAAGTCGTGCTGAAGAATATTGTGGCAATGAAATTGAGGTCACATCTATAACATTTAGCGCCTCACCGAGAGCAATAAAACTTCAATTTTCTTGAAGTTGCTTGCCAATTCATTAAAATAAATTAAATATTCATAATAAATTCATAACAAATTCATAATGAAATAGGGGTTGTCTCC
>JAQGBY010005714.1:0-14231 GCA_034698785.1 Mycogona germanica | reverse complement strand
TTTAATCCCACTGTCAAAATTATCATCCCAAAACATTTACATGTTATGATGGAAATGATAATTTTGAAATTGCTATTAAAAATTTGATCCCAAAAGAATGACCAGGATTTTTAATCCAAGTGTCACTCAATTTTAGGACCAACAATGTCAAGCAATTAGATCTTAATTAGAACATATTTAAGCGGAGGGAGGGATGACGGCCCAAACGCATATCACCCCTTGAGGCCTGCGAAGGGACAGAGTCCCTTAAAGCTGAACTAATGAGCTGTGCTGGGCGCTTCCGACCCAAGGCCAACGACGAAGGCAAAGAAGTGGAAGACCCCCGCCGAAGAATCCGAATGGGTTCGCGGCCGACCAACCGGCTCCATTGGATCAGCAGAAGACACCACCAGACCCGAGGGACGCAAAAGGCCACCCTGAGTGGCCACCGATCTAGAAATAGGAACCACTGATTTACTATGAGAACCGTCCTCCGATCCACCAGTCTGCCCGGAAGAGAGTGAACCAGAGGGACGCCCAGCTGAATGTTGAGAAAACATCTTATCCACAACTCCAGAAGCTGAGGAATCCATATCCGCGTGATCCATTAGTGATGATAAGGCAAGACTCAAACAACCGCGGAGATCTGAGATGACGACAAGCCCGAAAGACAAAAACAATAGGTTTTTCCACGGATTATTATGCGACAAAGGCGACACGATAAACAACAACCAAGCAGGCAAGGCAAACCACCAAGTCAATTCAATGACATCAGTAGTCGTGATGAGTTCCGTCCAGAAGTCAAGGAGGTTGTCCCGATGCGTCTCAGGAAAGCCACAAGACAAAATTAAGTCAAGTTCTCCAGTAAACAAGTAGGAGGCAGTCTCACGCAGGATCCATGAGACACAGGACAGCCAGTCCAGGCAGTATGAAATTCCAACACGAACAGCAAAAAGCCAACCACCGCTAAATGGAATCAAGAGAACAAGTGGCCAATAGCTTACATGATATCTGTGACCTGTAGTCCCGCAATTGAGAATCCCACCTTGAGTCCCGACAGACAGGCTGACGTCCAGGTCCAAGTACGAGGCAAGCACTGCAATCCCGACTAACAAGCCAAAAACGAATACTAATGAATGAACAAGCAAATTATACTGCAATATACGAACCAACAGCACCAAATGACGGTCCAAATTCAATAGTAACAAACCACTCAACGAAGCCAAAACACGATCACAAATCAGCAAGCTCAACCCAAGCAAGACAGAAACCGCGCAGACTCCAATAAATTCACTAAGGGAAAGCGAGTAAGTCCTGCCGACACTCAGGTCGAACGAGGCAAGGCAAAAGACATAAGCGCCCAACGGTACACAGGAACACTCTCAAATCCTCCGACAATAGCAAGCAGGAACCCAGAAGCAACAACAACAAAACTGACATGATAAACACCACACCCAGGGAGACGAAGACCGGTGCGTCAGCAATCAAAACAATTACCCAGACTGTTACAGCTATGATACACTTCAGCTGTCGACAACCCAGAGCAAATTCGACCAAAAATGCCCCAGGAAACCAACCTTCATAAACCACAAGGACAGTGATTACCACAACAGCAACCACAACATCCAAAGAATGATGTGGGAGATCGCCAACCGGCAATAGCGAACTCAAGTGCAAGGGAGAGTCGGGAGCAGCTGGCGTATACCAGGGACTGAATCGACGAGCCAAACCCGCTATTATAGCTGCATAGAACAGTATCGACGACCTGCGAGAGTCACCATAAACCTGAAAGCAGTAAGAAGTCACAATTACAAGTCGAACAGACAGCAATATCTCGATCAACAACATCGCAAACAGCCAAAGTATTCGAAGCCGCCATCTTGGATTAGGCTTGCATTCGCCAAATAAAGAATAATGAAGGGTACCCAAAATTAGCCTGAGAGTGAAGAAAGCACACAAAAAAGATCTATATAAATCGTACAAAACATAATAAAACCATCTAAAGACCAACAGAATAAAAATCAACGTACCCACGATTATAGACCTATCGTAACAAACGCTCGCCAACAGCCCCAACAGCAAGACCGCACCAATACCAAGTATCGCCCCCCCACTAACCCATACCGATTGTGCGACCATCGAACCCAAAACAGACGAGCCAGGCAACGCGCAACAAAAACACAGGTTTACCAGCAACCAGGGGCCCAAAAATCCACCCAAATCAACCAAAAAACTTGAGGAAGGACCTCTGAAGTGCGTACAAAATCGAACAACCAGCCCAGTGACAGCGGAATCAGAAAGGTAAGTAACTATTTCATATTCAGCAATCGCCCATCCCAAAACTAACGAGCGATACGGCACATTAATAACGAGAATTAGACCAAAAATACCACGAAACGAACAAAAACAACAGGACAAATCATCAAAAGGACCACTCAGACCATCAATTCCACACCATAACACTACTTCAAAGCCCAAAAATCACGCCGGTGAAGGGAAATCCCGGGGCGCCAGACAACATGTCAACCATCCTTTCCATCGTTACTCGATAGAGAAGAATTAAAATTGCATTTGTCTTGTTTATTCATTTTTGCGATTTTAATTTTCTCTTTTTTGTCAGACGCAGACTTATTACACTTAGTCTCGACCTTGTCAGTTGACGTTGTATTTTTATTCTTGTCCTGGCTCTTGGTTGCAAGTGTTTAAAAATAATTTTATCGGAGCTGGTCAATGAATTACTTGGAATTCTCACTTGACACTTGGTTGACAAGATTTTACGACTCAATTCCTCATTACTGAGTGTATGGGACACCAATTTCATTTTGTCCTTTTTAACTGCAATGGGCAAAAATTCCATTTTGCCCTTGCTGGCACCACTTGAAAAAAATTCCATTTTGTCATTTTTAACTCCCATGTTGCTCCTTGATAAACTCTGCTTCAGGTTTATCTTCCTTGTGGTGGGTAAGCAACTCCGAAGGTTGAGATGTTCTGAAGGTTGAGGACACATCCCGGCCCAGGGTTCACTCATTTTACCCTTCCTGTTACTTGTGGGTGCCGGGGTGCTGTGGCGAGAAGACCCATTCAAAAAATGAGACTCAGGTTGGTCAGCTCCTTCTCCATAGCTATCCTCCATGTACCTGTCAGCAATTCTTTCTCCCTCGGTTGGGTAGTACATGAACGCTCTAGTTGTCACTGGCTCAGAAGTGACCTTTAGATCTAATAGGGCACTTCTTTTTGGTACACTCTCCTGTGCTGAGTTTTAGGTGAGGGGAGGCTTGGGTGGTAGTTCCATCCGTGCCCCTCTTGCTTGTATGATATCGAGGTGGGTCGTACCATTATCACCTGACCTCTGCTTCTGTCTTTCTCTCAGCTTGGGCAACTGAGCTGTTTGTTTTTGAAAACTAGTAAGTGGCCTCCAACCTGCCGCCCCTGGATCATTTTCCACGTGCAGGTGTTTAGGCCCGATGGTGCCACTCCTTACTAGCCATTTCTTCTGAAGGTCAGAAGCCATTACGACCGTGATATTAATCAAATCCTGATCCTCTCTTCTAAAGGGTTTAACCATAGTATCCGGGTCTGGTATCACGGGAGTGATGGGCTTATTTTTTATTACTGCAGCATAAGAGAGAATATTGGCTTGAATAGCAGGTGGGAAACTCTTGAAAGGCCTTACACCTTTCACTAGTTTAGCCAACTGCTGAGAAGGCGGAATTGGTGATATAACCTTCTTGGCATCCTGGTAGTTGGCTTGACACTGGTCAGATTGCTGGACTGTATCAACTTTAAATCCAGGTGGGGTAGTGGTTGATAAGGGTCAAGCACTACCCCAAGCACTGTCAGCTTGGCAATGCATTGTTGAACTGCAGCCTCTTCCACCGAGGTCGCACTAAAACCGCCATATTGAGAAGGCCAAGGACATCCAGCAGGGTCGTCAAGGCCTAAACAAAAAATCTCCTCTTCGCATATGCCTGGGAATCTAGAGAGGGGTGTTTTGACTCCTCTACTACGGTTACTGCATCAACCTTTTCAGGTTCACAGTGTTCAGCCAGGCAACAACTGATGGTGGGTTTGATTTTTGCTGAAACACTGCCTCCATCTGGATATTCGCAGGGACCTGTGTAGATTATAGTTGCGATGGTCAGCCTTCTACTCGCCTGCTGGTCCTCTTGGTCCTCTACCAATGTGATCTCTTCTCCCTCCTCCTCTTCGTCTTCTGAGTCAGGGTCGTTTGCAACTGGTATAATATAGTTGTTATCATGGAAGCGATCACCTCTGAGTAGAGCTCTCTTTAATTTGCATCGGTGCACAACGTCATTTTTGTGGGCACGTCCTGTAGTTTGCTTAAGAAGCACGACCTCTGCATTGACTCCTCGAATGTCGACAATGCGATAAGGTCCATGGTAATGAGCCAAGAGTTTTGTAGTCATTCCCACCTTGCGAATAAGTCGGCTGACCATGACAATGTCGCTGACCTTGAAGGTGTCGACCTTGGCAGGCTTTCTCTTGGTAGCATCCCTGACTTGCACCTTCCTGATGCGATCACGGGCTGCTTGTTGTCGTTGAGTAGGTGGTTCCTCCATGCAAGGAAGACGAAATAGGCGATCAATTGGTCTGAACGGTTCACGTCCATACAGCATGAAGAAGGGTGTCTCCTGCATACTACTTTGTACCGATGCATTGTATGAGAACACTGCCTCCTCCAGCTGTTCATCCCAGTCTTTCTGATCATCCCCAGTGTTCATATAAACTTTCACCTGCATCGTGTGATTGTTTTTTTCTATAAGCCTTGGCTTGGGGATGATAGGAAGTAGTGGTTCCGTGAGTGATGCCTCTTGCTCCCAACCATGTTGCAGTATCTCGGCTGGTGAAGTTTGTTCCTCTATCCGAAATCACTTTCCGAATAGTGCCATGTCGGTTGACCAGCTGTTCAATAAATTCAAACGTCCACATAGTTGAAAATGTGGGGATCGCCATACTTTCAACATAGCACATGGTGTAATCAATTGCGCTTATAATGAATTTATTTCCATTGGTGGATGTTTGGAATGGGCCCAAACAATCGACCCCTATGGTGTCAAATGGCATGTCAGGAATCGGGATGGCCTGCAGTGGAAGCTTTGGTGGGATTGACAACTTGCGGAACAGGCAATCTTCACAGCTGCCGACATAATGCGCCACCTCAGCCTTCCACTCGGGCCACCAGAAGCGTGTCTTGACTATATTGTTGGAGCTAGTTATACCACCATGACTTGCTGTTGGATGGTCATGGACATAATGCATGATGACCTTGCGAAGGGCAGCAGGAAGAACAAAAACAGCACGTTTGTTGTTCTTTGGACCTATAAGTCTATGCAGCAATCCTTCTCTTATTCCAAACCTAGGCAGGTCTGCTCCTTTGGCCACGATAAGGTCTAGCCAGTAGGAACAGAAAGCATCTTCATCTTGCGCTCTTCTAGGGTTGGTGTCTGAGAAATTGCAGACGTAGAAGGTAAAATTTTGAGACTCAGCTTCTTGCTGCCGACATACAGCCACTTCTTGGTGGTTGTCCTCTGCAAGGTCGGGCTCTTCGTAATCTGGTTCGCCTACTGGTGCTCGGCTAAGGGCATCAGCATTGGAGTTGGTACTACCTGGTCGGTGTTTGATGACTATGTCATACTCTGCCAATGCCTGGATCCACCTAGCCAATCGACCATGCGGATTCTTCTTAGAGTGGAGCCAAGTCAGGGTGATGTGGTCAGTTACTACTGTAAACCTCAAACCATACAAATATGGGCGCAGTTCTTCTACCACCCATTTAAGCGCCAGACACTCCTTCTCTGATACATCATAATTTGATTCAGCCTTTGTGAGCATCTTGGACATACAGGGGTGCTCTTGGCCATCCTTCTTGATGGTCAGAATGGCACCCAATCCAACTCCACTGGCATCTTTATGTACTTCTACAGGGAGTGAAGGATCGAAATGATGTAGAACTGGCTCTGATAACAGAGCCTCCTTCAGGGCATCAAAGGCTGCTTGTTGTTCTGGGCCCCACATGAACTCGGCTGTGAGACCCATGTCATTGGTGAGTGGCTTTGCGATCTTGGCATTGCCCTTGATGAAGTGTCGCTAGTAGTTCGTAATTCCAATGAAACTGCAAACTCCCTTCTTGTCCTTGGGTGTGGAAAAGTCACGGATAGCAGCTACTTTCTGTGGATCCGGGAGAGTCCCTACACTATTGACAATATAGCCGAGAACTTTCACCTCCTCGGCTCCAAATAGACACTTCTTTAGATTCAGTTTCATTTTGGAGTTACGAATTGCATCGAACACTCTTCTTAGGCGGTTTACGTGGTCCTCAAATGTGTCAGAGAAGACAACAATGTCATCCAGGTAGACCATACAAACATCTAGTTTGAGGCCCACCAAGAAGGCATCCATTGCCCTCTGAAAGGTCGAAGCGGCATTGCACACACCAAAGGGCATGCGCAGGAACTCATAATGCCCATCAGCCGTTGAGAAGGCTGTCTTCTCAACATCCTCAGGGTTCACTGGCACCTGCCAATACCCGCTTCTCATGTCCATTATGGAAAAGAATTTGGCATGCGCCAGGCGATCCAGGGTGTCATCTATTCTGGGCAAGGGGTAGAATTCCGGTTTCGTTTTGGCATTCAAGCCTCGAAAATCTATGCAGGTCTTTAGACCTCTATCCTTCTTGCCCACAATTACAACAGGGGCACTCCAAGGACTCTTGGAATGCTGGATGACCCCTGCTTGCAGCATCTTTTCCATCTCACTTTTGAGGTGTTCTCTTTCTTTAACGGAAACACAAAATGGTGGTCGTCTGACAGGTTTGTCATGGGTCGTGGGTATCTCGTGAGTTGATGCCTCGTATCGACCGATGTCGTATTCGCTTTCAGAAAAGATATCAGCATTTTGATAAATAAAAGTTTTCATTATGTCTGCCTTATACTCTTAGAGATTCTCACCTATGCTAGCGCTAGCATAGCCTATCAGCAGCTATTGCACATGTCACAAGTGGTAGCAGTGAGGACATACTCTTCTTCATTGTGTTTGTGTGGCACAAATTTTACCAGCTGAGCAGACCCTAGTTTGGTTTGCTCATACAAAATTGTGGGTGCACTAGAAATGTTGGCTGCTTGTGCAAAGCCTAGCCCATTTTCTACATGCACCACACAAGTGCCCAAGGTCACTGCATGTCGGCACAAGGTCGCAGTTCTAGGTCGTATTACAAAAGTGCCATTCACCTCATGGTCCAGACAGATCATCACCTGGGTGGAGCAGTATTGTGGCAGAGTGGCTTTATCTGCACAAAATACAGTAAAGACTTCTTCCGGTTCAGAAATCATGTAGAAAGGGTGCTGCTCCCAGTCTATGAAAAGGGATTCTTCCTTCTCTACTGGGTAGCTTGGAGTAACTATAGAAGGTCGAGCCTGCCAAGTAATGTTACATTTTTTTAGCACCGCTCGGTTCTCCTCGCCCATGTATCGCTCCTCATTTTCTTGCCCCGGGAACAAAACATCGTACTTCGCATGCTTTGAATTCTCCATGACTTCTTTTTCTTGGCTGTATTGTGCATGGCACACTTGAGTATACTTGATAGGACGGTCCACCGTTTTTTTAGGTGGAGCTTCTACTGCGCCCTGTTCACTTTCTTGCTGGTGAATGGGGTGGGGTATTTGTGCGTATGTGATTGGGATGTCCTCTTTTCTTCTAAGGAGATCCTGACCTTGAAAAGGAGCCACTGGCTCAGTTTCTGGGTTGTATAGGTCACTTGACATACTTTCTTAATAATGAGTCTTTCGGGGTTACTTGGGGAATCTGCTGTAGACTTAACACTTGGTCCTCATCTAAGTCAGATCCCAAGTCTTCAATGACAACTTCGTTACAACCGGGAATCAGCTGGTTATTTGGCAGCTCCTTTTGGTGAAGCTGTGCGTGTAATCCTGGGTGTTGGCTAATAGTGATTGAACCTTTCCAGATATCCATCACTATCCCAACCTTGTCCATCCAATCATACCCTATGATTAATGGATGGGCAGAAGTTTGGAACACCATAATGTCGATGGTAGTCCTTAAGCCGCACAGCTGAATCTCAGTGGTGACCCAGCCAAGGGCATTGTCAACTCGCCCATTGGGTAAACACAATGCTGAAGGTAGCCTGTCGTTCAACTAAAGGCCTGCATGTTGCCTGGCCTCTTTATCACAGGAACTCAAGGTGGATCCGGTGTCCACTAATGCCGGAACCTTGAGGTTACTCAAGTGGGAGGTTAGAATCGGTATCAAGGAGTAGTTTCTCCTCTTATCCAATTCGCTTACTCCACATAATCTTAACATACAAGATGTTGGAGGAGGTTGGTTCTGTTCTTCCAACTGTGGCGTTCCTGTCCAAGGAGCTATGTTGCAAATCACCGGAATCGGTCCAGTTTGATTTGGCGCATTCAGTTTTTGGTGGTGGGAAACCATGGAAAATGTCCCTTCCCAGATATGAATTTCCCAGTACCCTATGATTAGCTCATGACCAAGATTCCTGATTACGCGGACATCTGTGGGGGCTTCAAGGTCGTTCACAAGAATGTTGACTCTCACCCAGCCCAGCTAAGACTGGATCTCTCCATTGGCCAGTCTTACAGGGGCGGGAGGTCGCTTGCTGAAGGGTACCTTGCCCTCACTCGGAGTGTCTCCTCGCAAACACAGACAGTGGCCCCTGTATCTAACAGGGCTTCCACCTTGAGGTCATTGAAATTAGCTGGTACCATTGGGACATTTTGGTTTTGTTGATGAGGGAGTACGGATACATTATAAATGGTGACAGCAGGGTCCTCGTCCATCTCTACTGTCCGTTGGCATTTAAAATCGGTTCCGATAAATAAACGCGCGGTGCTGCAGGATTTGGGCAGTCACGTGCTATGTGGCCCATCTGCTGACATTTAAAACACTGAGGTACTCTCGTGCCATCTCCAGCACTAGTATTAGTGTTATGTTGTGGTCCTTGCAAATTTGGTCTGGCAGAAGCTGGCGCTGGTGTTGCGGCAACATTGGTACTGGGCGCACTGGAGGATGGTGCCCCATGAGATGTGGATCCTGGAGATTGCGAAAATAGAGGCTGCTGGTTGGACCTCCTAGCATCTTGACCTTGAGGCTCTTGGTTTTGAGGTCTGTGCTTAGGTGGATCAACAGCTCTTAGGAGGAGGATTTCGTCTCTTCTCATCAGCCAGGTATTTATCTCGGCTGATAACCTCCTCCTTGAGTAAAGCCAAGTTCTTTTCTGCAGCTACTGACAAGCGATCTCTAATATTGCGTCGCACACCTTCCAGTATCTTCTTGATCATCTCTTCTCTGGCTACTGGCCGCTCCATCTTATGTGCCAGGTGATCCAACTCTTGCATGAATGTCTCTGCAGTCTCTCCTGACTTTTGGGATCTTCTTTCCCAATCACTGCTAGCCCTCTCTGCTGGACTGGTGGTGGACCCAAGGGCACTCACCATGTAGTCACAGGTCTCCTTGAAGGTGACCCGTGTTCTAGATTTGGTCCATGTGTGGACCCACTGAAATGCCTTCTTGTCTAGGTAAGACTTCAGGGTGTCCACGCAGTTAGGGTCGTCATAATTTTGTCCGCTGGTGTAAGCGCAGAAGCGGTACAACCATTCACCAACGTCCTCTCCATCTTCTCCTGTGAACATGAGGAGAGGTGGACGTGGGCAGGGTGGCGTGGGCATGGGCAGATACTGCACCACCGGATGTGGTAGCTTGTGGATGTGTGTAGTGATGTGTGTTCCTTTTGAGACCTATATGGCACCAATTGCCTCTCTGTCACTTGTTTCATGGGGTATTCCCAAGGTTTCTCCATTTTGGCCTTCTGAGGTGAATCTTCTGCAACACCAAAGACACTCTGGGAAACATGGCTGGCCCCAGATGAAAACCTTGAGTGGGCCTGTGACTCGTACCCAGTATTCGGGAAATCCTTAAACTTCTTCCTAAAGAGTAAAAAATTAGAGTTCTTAAATAGGGCTCAACATATTGTTACTAGGGCTCAACATATTGAGCATGGAACATTGGATTTGCACTCGAAGTTGAGATTACCATCTATTGAGAAAATTTATCATCAGAGGCTGTTGCATTACGGATACCGCAACAGGTCAAAATTTGTATGTGAACCGATTCAAACGAGGAGGGGATTTCTGTTGCTTAATTACCGTACATCTTTGCAGTATCACAATCTCGTTGCTACTGGGGCGTCTCCGATTTATAGATCTCCGATCCTATGCTCTGTGTTGAGGCTAACTCTATTGGACATTAATATAATTGTTTTTAAGAGGAGATTGAAGAGCATCTTTCCATCCCTTTTTGATTCAACAGTGTCCCTTCCTGCACCCTAGTTCGCTAGCTCATCATCTGAATGATTTTAAATAATGTGCTTTCCTGTTCCAGCTTTAGCGACGCTGCCATGCTTTGATGATCGGCTGGTTACCTTGACAGCCTCACGCTGGCGTCTTGTGTACTGTTTTGAATTTTTCGGCGGGATAAGTGATGTAATGGTTAATATATGTTCAGCTGGGTTGTGATATATATTTTTGTGAGGCATGGGTTTATTTTATATACTTTCATAGTTATACTTGCTTTGCCGAAACAAATTATGTGACACATTTGTGCGTGCGGGTCGGTTGCCTTGGTTTATTGGTCTGGTCCTTCTGGGGGTGACACTGCATACTTGGCTGATGGCAACGGTTCATGTATGTAGATTGTCACTGTTTATTATTGTCTCCTATATTTGCATATAATGCTAATCGTTCGTCTTGTATTGGGGGGCGCTCCACTAGGGATGTTGACTGGCTGCATTAATAGCAGGTGTTGAATCATCTTACTGCATTGTTGGCCCGTTATGGCTGGTTAGCCTTCTGGTGTTTGATTCGTCTCCTCCCTGAATGCCTAGATTTTGAGTGCTTTTGTGCGATGTATGTGATTTATTTGATGTTGGTCGTGTCTGTGCCTGGATATTTTTGGCAATGCCATCTGTTATTATTGTGGTAATATTTCTTCGGTTAATTGTGATGCTCCTGTGGCTGAGGGATTTTGTGATCTGATGTTTAGACGAGTTTGTATGGGAGTTTTCTTGAATGTGCGTTCCTGGTTCAATTGCCTACATGATCTGTGTGATATTAGCTTTTGATGTTAGGATCAGGAAATCTGTCATGGGGTTGACAGTCGAGTATTATTAATCTTGGTCTTGATTATTTGAATTGGTGAGTCCACAGTGGCTAATTGCAATTGGGGAAAGCTGAACAGGAGGCTTTACTACCTTGGCCCTTTAATTAATTAATTATTTAATTATTTAATTATTTAATTTTAATTTTTATTAGCCCTTTAATTTTTAATTTTTATTTTTTAACTTTAGTGCTCTTTCTATTTTTAAATGGGTGGTTGTGACATTTTACTCCACTTATTTTGATTTTAACTGATTGGGTTTTTGAGGTAATTTCAATTTTTTAACTTTAAATTTCACCAGTAGGACATCATGTTGCCATGGTTTTGACATTTGAATACTTCTCCGATGGGGTCCATGACTTGTTGAGTCTGGAGATTCGTATTTTTAAGATTACTTTTTCAATCACTGGCCACGGCACCCATGTGGTCACATTCTGGTCCCCGGATGTATTTGAACTAGAAACTAATTGTGCAGGGGCTGTCCTCCATCGATTCAGACACGAGTAGGGTTCTCTTCCTGTCATGTTGAGGTTTCTTTGCCTTGAGGGCCTGCGTGAGAATTGGCATCACTAACCAGGGCTTCCTCTTTCAATCATCCGTGACTATTCGAGACTCTGTTTTTGTTTTTATCCTTAGGCTTGCTTTCCATGGTGCTTGGATTGATCTCGCTCACTTGCTCTCCTCGCCCATTCCTAGATTTTTTGGGTTTCTGAACTGATTATAGAGGTTGGCAAGTTGGTGTTATTCATTGCCGGCGAGGACTTCGCCGCCATTCAATCCTGCCAGGATTGTGTTTTTAAACGGGATTATAAATTTTCGATCTTTTCCAAATTGATTAGTGGGGGTTTAACTGGGTTTTTCTGGCCCAATCTAAATTATAAATTTGTTAACAGAAGCCACCCTTTAAAGTTCCTGGATTCGTCCGGACTTAAGGGTGGCTTGAGTCTCTCTGGCACATTAGGTGTCAAAGATGACGGGGGAAACCCCTTAAAAAAAAAAAAAAAAAAAATTTTAACTGGTGCAATCATCTTTAAACTTCACATTTGAACTTCCATTACAAGCAGGGTATCGACGCGTAATGCCTTATATTTAAAACACTTAAAACAATTTGGGGGTGTCCACCAGCTACTCTTTAAGAGAAGTAGCAAACTTGCTCAGCGGTAAATAGAGATCGCAAACAAAGTTGGAATAGTGTATGACCTTGGCTAGAGGTCATATACTACGGCTCTAGCTAGAGGAAGGAGTGAGAATGGAGAAAAAGACTCCGGCAAGTGACCTGTGAACTCTGACCTCCAATGAGTAAACAGACCAATGGTGCTGGAGCCAATGTCCTTGAACCTGGGGAAGGCAAGAGACCTGTTAGCACACTGACCTTCAATCAGTAAACAGACCAGTGGTGCTGATGTTAATGTCCCTGCACCAGAGAGGCAAGAGACCTGTTAACATTGACCTCCAATGAGTAAACAGACCAATGGTGCTGGTGCCAATGTCCTTGAACCAAGGTGACCTTGTCTGAAGGTCAAATACAAAAAAGGCAAGAGAACTGTAATTGCTGACCTTGCAACAGAGAACTGAAGTATGGTACTGGCCAATATGTTCTTGAACCTTAGAAAGGCAATAAGAAATAAAGAAGAATCTAGAGTGCTGCCTGGCCAAATCCAAGAGTGGGTCTGATGAATTTGCCAGTGGGAGAGGGAGAGAAAGAGTGACTTTACTGGTGGCTTACCAAGTAATAAGTGACTTCTACTGGAGCTGCCTCCTCCTTTTATATCCCTTAGTGAGAGAGAGATGCATGTTGGGAAGGCAGGGGGGAATCTACCCCGCACCAATCAGAGGCCTGGAGGGCCAGTAGCTCCCACTGGTGGCAAAACTCTTAACTGATGGAAGAAGGGTAAGCAGCTCCATCTAGTGGTGAGTTTTGTAACCTAGAAAGCAGTGGAGGCTCCCCCTAGTGGAGAGTCTCTTCAACTAGACCCTGGATCTTTACCAGGCATCCACTGCTTAGCAATTACCAAAAATCCTTAAATCATACTTAAAAAACTTTCAATCTTTATCAAAATTGATATTCTGATGTAAACAGGGTGGACACCCCAAATAATCCACAAAAAATATTAAAAACATAATTGCGAACTGAATTAATCACAAAAATGTGCTTAATCCCACCTGCTTTTTTAATAGCCCAAGGTCAAGGGCGAAATGTCCTTGACTTGACCTTGAGACATTGAGCGGATACACCAAGTCTAGCAGCACCACTCTGTGTGGTGACATGTCTGGGGGGTGGTACAGCACCTTTTGCTGGGTTCGACTGTTGACCCCAGACCGGTCTGTGCCTCTACCGGAGGTGGCACCGTGAGTAGGACCGAGGTCTACCGGCCACGCTGCGGAGTTGTGACTGCTCCATGGCAGCAAGCTGTCCGGCCAAGGTCAGTTCAGTGTCCATGGGAGGATCTGGGTACCTGGCCAGACCTTGCTCCAACAGTCGAGTCTCCTCATCTTTATGTAACAGCAAAGCCCACTCGTGATCTGCTGCCAGGCGCTGTCTCTCAAGGTCCTGTCTCTTCTGGAGGAGTCTGGCTTGAGTGAGGGCAAGGCTTTCACTTGGCTCGACTACACCTTCAGTCCTGTAGGTAGGTAACTGACCTACTGGAAGGTGTCTGGCGGGATGTGTAGGTGTTATTCTAGCTACTCCGCACACCGGCTCAGCTCTTACTGAGCTGGCACGTGGAGTAGGAAGCGGAGGTCTGCTTCTATGGGTACCGCCAGACTGAGGTCGAATTTGATTTCTGGGGGTAGTCATCTCAACTGTTCTGGGACGCCCACGCTCGGGAATAGCAGGCGTAGAGACAACCTTGGTTGGTCTCAAGGCAGGTTGTAGATCCTTCTGGAATTGCTGGAACTCCTGGAACTGCCGGATGCAGATTTGATGCCAGGATTCAGACCTTGATGCGAAGTTGAACGTGCTTGATTCACGTGTCGCGTCGCCGGTCGACTAAATTACTACACTGATACATATTACGCCGGGGAGCGGATTGCGCTGGCCGGGGGTA
>JAQGBY010005713.1:0-14232 GCA_034698785.1 Mycogona germanica | reverse complement strand
CGATTGAAAATCCAAATTTTTAAATATAAAAAAGAAACATGTTGAGGCACCACTGCATGACGTCATTACAGAGTATAACACGTGAAAAATTAGTTACTTCACATTTAACGTTTGCGTTTATCGAGTGCCATCGTGTAAACGTAAACTAGCCGGTAAATTTAAACAATTAATTTTTGATTTCATTGGTGGTTACTGTAAACCCAGACAAAGCCGGGTACTCTTCTTGTGCTCACATAATCAAGATTAAGAAATGTCTTGGAGCGGAGTTGTAAAGACGCGTGCAAGCGACGCGTACGGTCAAGTGAATCCTCGTGACCATTTTCTTGCTTCATTTTTGTTGTTGTCCAGCCGTCGAGTGGACCGATCTCGTTCCCGCGAGCGCGAATACCGCGAGCGGAGTCGTGAACGCGACCGCGACCGCTACCACGACGAGCGCTACCGTGAGAAGGACCGCGAGAGGGAGCGCGAGCACCGGAGCAGTCGACATTGACGCCAGGCCTTGGCGCCGGATCACCCGTCGGCGCCATTCGTAAATCCGGTGAGTCCCGTCATTTGTTTCGGAGAACAACGTTTCCTCTTTTTTCACTTCTCTTTTGTTATATCCTAACTTGTGTTGCCACGCGGACTGCTTAATTTGTTTTGTGATTCAGGGTTTTTCGACGACGCCATTCAATAGCTGGGTGATTTTTGGTCGCAATTGTTTCCAAGTTGTGGCCATGATTCCGTCTAATCTGCGCGAACTGGTCGTTCATCCACAACAGATTATAAAATCTCATTCAAATTATATCACATAAAATTGACATACATAGTTTTTAGAACGCTAAAAAGTCTGTGCGTTCTTTTCGAAACGTAGATTAGTTGATTAGATGTTTGGACAGGCCGGACCTTCAGTCACTTAATCGACTAATAATCTTGACGGCTTTTTTCCCCACTTGACCACTCGACATGTGGATCCTTTGACCGGATCCCCCGGTCGGTCTAAGGTCAGGGAATCTTATATCATTGGTCTTAGGATAAATAAGTCCTCCGACAAAGTCTACCTAGAAAGACGAAAGTTAAATTTGATCTCTCGTTTTTAAGTTTTAAAAGGACAGTTGACGTAATCCCAAATTTCTCCCTACATCGTTTTGTTTCTCCAACTTGCTAGTGGTAAACTTCAGACTGTTAAATATAGTTAAATTTTTTGTGTACTCAAACATGTGTAGGTTTGTAAACATTTAAAATCAATTTGATTTTTGCATTGGTTCTAGATTCGGCTAAATATTAAAGGCCAACATTGGTTCAATTTATCTAGCAGTTATTTACTTCCCAATCTTATATTTTCATACACCAAACATAAATAGTGTATCTTGTTGTTTTTTAATTTTGTTTTTAACCTATCAACTGTAGTCAACCGCACTACAGGCGTTACGTCCCCCTCATGGTACTTAGGCACTCATGTCTAGGTGCTGTTTGATGACAATTTCTAAACTTGATATGATTTTGTATTTATATTTTCTGTACACATCTGCTATCACTATTGAAATCTGCAATGTCAGGCCTGGAACCGTTATCCCAATAACAATATTCTTTTTAGTCCATTAACTGCCCTCAAATTTATTTCATGGCGGATTTTTATTTTTCCGAAGTCCTTATGTAAAAAGAAAATAGCTCAGACAATTGGCGAAAACCTGTTTTTATTGACCATTTAAAAAGAAAGTCATTCATAAATATAAATACCGTGCGTATAATGGCGACATTAAACGAACAGACTGTTTAAGAAACATAAATCTATCCTACAGGGTTACCAAAAAAAACCGTGTCGCTAGAAATTTGATCATAAAATTGCAAATCTTTAATTTATTCCATTAAAATTTGGCACACATGTTGGTCTTTACTTTCTTTATGACATTGGATGAAATGAAATGATTGAATGAAAAGAAAAGAAATGTATCACATTTCTAGCAAAACGTTATTTTCTTAGTCACCCTGTATATCATTTAATGTTCAAGAATAACCTACAATGCATTTTTAGGAGTGTTGCATTTTTACAAACTGTAATTCAAGATCAACTGGTATTTAAAACCTAATCTTGGTTAATGAAATATATTTAATGGTAGATTTTTGATTAATTTTATCTGAACTGTTATTTAATTTTTGAAAACGTCCTAGAACACATGATGTGCTGTTAAGTTGAAAATGTTTATTCTGAGTATCTGAATGTATCAAAATTTTAAATGCGAGTGAGATTGGCGTTAATTTTGTGCGAAACTTTTGATTCGATGTTTGCGTCCTGTTATTCATGTTGAAAATCTAGTCGATGTTATTTATAAGTTAATTTTAAATGCATTACTTTAAAAAATATCTTCTTTAGGGCAAGGTTTATATGCAAATGTCATTTCGTTTAGGTTTAACACTCGCTTTTCGTATCGTACGTGTTTAGCCCAAACAAAATGACGCTTCCATGGACAAGACGTGAAAAGTTCCTTCGCGTTTTTGTGAATTTCTATGGGTAGTAGATAATATAACCTGTGATAAAAATCATAATTCTCGTTGTAGGAATTGCATGTAAAATAAATCTATCTCTTGAGGTTTTAACACCTGACAACTGTTCTTTTTAAAAAGTCAAAAATTTGATAATGGGACCTGAGGCTGACGACAACCTAGCTATACAGCAACACGAGAAGCCCTGCAGAGAGCTTGTCTAACGAAGGGAGAAAGTGGCGGCAGCGCAACTAGTGTTGCTCTGTAGTTGGGATGTCGTCAACTTGGAGGTGGCAAGTTTGTGTCTTGTCATGTCTGTACTTTTGATTCGGATTGGTAAGGTTTGTCACTGACTTAAAATTAGTTAGAATTTAATTTGTCGTGCGTTTTTTCCCCTTCTATGTACTGCACAGGTTATTTTTCGATTGTTGTTGAACTAACTCTTGCTCACAATCTCTCAAACTAGCCGCCATTTTCAATTTGGACAAATGTAGCCGCGGAATCCTATGGAGATTCGACTTGTGGGTGTCCACTAATTGTAAAACATTTCTCAGTAGTTTCAGGTGGCTGGATCTGTGCGCCGATTTGATATTATGTCGAGTAGAAAAGTGTAGGCAACTCGAAATATTGTCTCAGTCATTTGTAAACGGTACAGTAATGTACCTTTTTGATAGCTCCCCGAGTACTGTACATGGCAGATGCCGATTGCTCTGCGGTCTGAAATTTAGGACTGTGGGGATGCAATACAGTTGAGGGGATCATTAAACATTTATGGTTCATTTGTGTGATGTTTCATTCGGGTGGCGTTGCTGTCCGAAAAAATGACCTTAAAGTACTCTGACAATATGATGTGACCCTGATCTTCCCTGACAATGGCCGGTGTCATGTGAGCTTTTCGGCAAGCTTTCTTGGCATCCTTTCAATATTTTCTGGTGGTCCTGATGCCTGCTAATCTGTTCTTGTCGTGTACTCTGCTTTCACATATTAATATCTTCATACGAGATTTGGCCTGATGGTCTTTGCGTCATGTTCTGCTGAACTCTTTGAGACATGTTCGAATGGCTAAAACCTTTCCATACTTGCAAATGTCCTCGCTGGCTTGTGAATTGGAGTTTTTGGATGGCGGTAAGTATTACCGCCATCCGAAATTCCAATTTAGCTGAACTCATCGAATCACTAGACCCATGATTGCGGGTTCAATTCCCGGACGGGATCTCATTAATTTGTGGGCGAGAGAAATTCCTACGTACATCTTGCTTGTAAACGGATGTAAAGCCGTGGGGACCCGTACCTGTATGACTCTGGGTACACCTAAAGATTCCTAACTGTTGCAGCGATATTGTGTCTTACAATGAACTGTCATGGCAATATCGTGTCGCACGATGGCCTGTCGTGGCAATAATGTGTCGCACAATGAACTGTTGCGGCGATATTGTGTCTCACAATGAACTGTCGTGGCAATATGTCGCACGATGGCCGCCTGTCATGGCAATAATGTGTCTCACAATAAACTGTCGTGGCAATATTATGTCGCACGATGGCCTGTCGTGGCAATAATGTGTCGCACAATGAACTGTTGCGGCGATATTGTGTCTCACAATGAACTGTCGTGGCAATATGTCGCACGATGGCCGCATGTCATGGCAATAATGTGTCTCACAATAAACTGTCGTGGCAATATTATGTCGCACGATGGTCTGTCGTGGCAATATTGTGTCTCACAATGAACTGTCGTGGCAATATGTCGCACGATGGCCTGTCATGGCAATAATGTGTCGCACGATAGCCTGTCATGGCAATGTGTCGCACAATGAACTGTTGCGGCGATATTGTGTCTCACAATGAACTGTCGTGGCAATAATGTGTCGTACGATGGCCTGTCGTGGCAATAATGTGTCGTACGATGGCCTGTCTTGGCAATAATGAGTCGCACAATGAACTGTCGTGGCGGCAATATTAGTGTTGTGGTGATGTGACGACACTGCTCATTGTGGATGACAGTCACGCAATGTATTGCGATTTTCTGACGCGATACCTTCCATGGGGATGGGTGATGGCGGCTTAAGGGGTTAAAGTCGATAATAATTGGCCATTTGATCTAGAAATGAAAATCTCCAGTTGGAGACTTTGGCGCTATTGGGTGGGCATGGTGCTGATAATGCACATTGTGCTTATTGAATAATTGTAACTGGGCGTAGTAGTAGAAAATGTTTCTGCGAATTTTGATCAGTATCCATTGATCGTAAATTATAAATACGCATGTATCTACTTGATTACGACCGTGTCTATGTTTGACGACTTATTTTATTTTTTTACGATGTCTAGCCCAGAGTTTCTATGTCTGTTCTTCCCCAAATATTTGTCTTGTGCTTTTATTCAGTGTTTCCTCACCTCACGTCTTCTCTCTTCTACCTGCTTGTCTGCCTGCTGCCTTTTCTCAGATGCTTATTTTAATGAACTTCGTGCCAAAATTTTTTATTTAGTGTCATTTTCTAATTTATTCTTACAATAATTATCATTTTTTTGTGACTTGTCTTTTTTTTCTTATTGGTATGTATAAACTATGTAACAATTTTATCAATCTGCTTTTTCGACCTGGGCAAGAATTTGTTCCCCGGGAACGCAAAATTGCCAAGACATGCTCAATTGATTCAAGTTAATAATATCTTTCGATCAGGATATAAATCAGAGGTTTTATAATTTATCATACTTGTTATTTCGCATTGTTTGGAACGACAACAGTTGGTACAAGATATGCTCTAGTGCAGTCGTTGTTTAATTTTGGCAATTACATTGGGATTTGTGACTGCTTCCCCATCTTCTAACCAGATAATAGTGGTTCACTTTCTGATTTCTCAGCAACTCTATATTTTTCGTTGTTTCTGCTGACGCTTTCTCTCATTATTTTTTTTCTTGACGCCATATCATGACATAAATGTTTCTACGGTTAGGTCTTGTTGCTTTGACTCGCTAATTGCATTATCTACTTAAATAATTTGCAACGGTCGTCAAACTTTTATCAATCTCACTTGATATTTTCGAGCGTGGGTGGCGTTTCATTTATTTGTTTGCCGCTAAATTGTTGAGCCACAGTGGATCCTTACAAAAAAAAACAAAAAAAAAAAACAAGTGAGACGCTCCCTCTGTGATTCATACATTAAGTCTTTTGACCAAATATCATATTCAGGACTTAATTTGCATGTTCGCTTTTTGATTTTGAAATTTTCGGCACACCTTTCGCGACGCTACACTTGTACATATACTGCTTTCTTTTTAAATATACCTTGTTTTGTGTTCTGTGAAACTTAGACATTTCTAGGATCCCCTCCTCATTGTAAAAAAAAATCCCCATATGTGAGTTTTAACAACTTGCATGCCATTTTTATATACGAGACATTTTTGTGGTGGTTGCTTCTCCCCCGAGCAGCAATCACAATTGGTCGCATTGTTTGACGCGATGACCCACCTTATATTTGCCGTTGAACCCAGGATAACAATTTGTGTGTTTTGGCAACCTGTGTGTGTAATATCATGTCAAGTACATTTGAAACCGTGAAATTTAATATTTTCTGTGTCAATTTTTTATGATTTTTTAAATTTACTTCCAGCTAGTTGATGCACTTTCTGCAATGGAGTGTGTTTTGAATTTCGGTGCGGTGGTGTAGTTCAATTAATTACAAATACCTTTTTGACATTTACAGATTTTCCAGGTTAACTGTTTGGTGACTAGAGAAAAAAAATTGCATGGGTGTGTTTTTCTATATGTAAATCACTTTTGCAAATAATCTTTCGATGTCATTTCAACTGTGTGACCCCTAATGATTGATCTTTTGAGAATACAGAATCTTCAGATTTTCTGGAGAAATGTCAGTCGAGTTTATCGACGTCTCTTTGGGCAAACTTTGAAAAACACTCGATATGATATCGATTCACATTCCTGTTTCTGAGTTTTAAATCATATTTTTGATGCCTTACTCGTATTTTAAGTGTGCGTTTACTTGGAAGTTGAAATGATGACGTGCTTCAGATTATTTTGGCGGTCGAAACTTGGGTGCAATTTCATGACATGACTTACAAGACCTTGCCATCATTTGTCAAAGTGAAAGTTTTTTTTATTGTGTGCCGAATTTTAATGTAAATTATGGTTTCGTGTCCTCTAAAATAAATGATCGAGGTACTACGTCACCAAAATCAAGCATGGTGTTAATATCCATGAATTTAATTTTGGTGTAACGAATGAGTCTTGGGGTTTTCCTGGAAAATCGTCTTAGGATATTTTACGACTCGTCGTGGCGCAGTTGGTTTAGCGACTGACTGTAGCTCGGCGGTCCCGGGTTCGATTCCCGGCACGGGCTCTCGAAAATTTCGATCCCGGGGTACTAGTCGTTCCCCCTCACACAATGCCTAAACACATGAGGGGGACGTAACGCCTGTAGTGCGGTTGACTACAGTTGATTGGGAAATTAAAAATAGTTGGTTCCTTGGTTGCCGAGAGGAAGGAGCTCCAGGAAACCTCCGAAAACTCTCCTGACATCTTACTCGGTAGAGCAAATCAAATTCGTGGTCTGGGTATGGTTTCCCGACGAATCTTCGGCGCGAAGAAAAATCTTCGTCGCCCTGTGATAGGCTGATTTGGTGACGTATCGCTTTCGAAGTTGCAAAACGTCAGCCAATCACAGGGTACCGAAGATTTTTCTTCGCGCCGAAGATTCGTCGGGAAACCATACCTTGGTCTGTCGTCACAGATGCATCGATTACCTGATTTTGATGACGTATTCAGCTACCTTCTTCATAAGAGGGCGCAGTGTGACCCCCCAAAAGACGAAAACTGTCGCTTCACCTGATTGTAACCTCAACTGTGATTGTTTTTATTTCTTGTTGCAGTATCTAGATGGATAACTACCAACCACAACCAACCCCCCAACTCTCCGTATATATACAAATATATATTCCAAAAACGACAACAAAGTGTTCAAATGAGAACTTCACTGTGAAACAATTCTAACTATTTCGAGCTCGTTAGTTTTCAACCTGCCGTGCGTTTAATGTTGCGTACGCACTTCCGTTCTGTCCCCTTGGTGAAGGAGGATAAAAAAATAAGATTTTTGTTGCTATTATAGTGGCTAGTTCGCGGATTTCCAATTTACCTTATTGTAATAATGATACGGTTGACCGTCGTAATATAATCGAGTTTCGTCGTTGGAATTTCGGGACGTCGCGGGACACATCCGGTCAGCGGAGGAAACTGGACTTCCGGAACATCGAGGGATATATTTTGGGAACAGTCGCCGTCGTCTCGACGCCGCTCCCATTGACTTCACAAATGTTTGCAATATTGGCGTCATTTTTTATCTGTCTCCTCTAACCCCCCAATTTGAATATAATATCGATATCTGCATTTTGTCACTGTGGTTGTAATTCTTTTTTCGTGGTGTTTTTTTAAAAATTTTGTGTGTGCGCGGAACGATGACGTCAGCAACGGAAGTGGGTTGGTTTTTAATTTCTTTGTTGGGGCGGTCTTGAAGAAGAATCCTGGCGAATGTTGCTCTTGTGGACAACTGCTGTTGTGACGACAATTTTTTTAAAACCCGTTTTGGTTAAATATAATTTTTTTCAAATTAATTTTAATTGACACGTTTTTAGGAGCTGTTGATACAATTTTTTCCTTCGGTTGTTTGTGGATACTGAAATGATTTTTAATTTTTCCCCCGGAAATGATTCACGATTTTTGAATATTCAGTTTTCTTTTTTGGTTGAAATTTAAAAAGGAGAGTTCTGAAGTACAGAAAAATTTAATGGAAATGAAAGCTGATTACTTTCGAGAATTTTCTATCTGATGTCTCACGAAAATTTTGATGAAAAATCCCGTTTGATAATTTGATCCTGGTGATTCTTAATCACAATTGTTGGAAACAGTTCAAATGGTGTTTTTTTAAGTTATTAAGTAAACATCGCGTTGCATTTTTATTTTTGTTTTGTATCTTCTGTGTTTTTTTTACACTCGCTACTCTTTTCGCGTTTACTACATATACGCTATACTACATTTCGCGTTTGATTTGGAAAACTCTAATTTTATCAAGAGCTCGATCAACTGATTTGAATTTCCCTTCAATTCTGTAAATCCCACCAATCACCCATGTTTGCGCTAAAGTAAATTTACTGTGATAATTGTGTACAGGCTCACATTTTTGTGGTCACACGGAAAACCATTTTTTAAAAAAATTTCTGTTTGTGAAACTTGGAGCAAGCATTCGTTGTCGCCTTTTTTATGTTCCCAGTAATTATCTTTGTGATTTATAATTTTGAACGCCATAATGTAGTTTGAATACTCGTAGTGGAAGTTTATAGATATTTAAAACCAACATTGGAGTAATTTTTTTAGCGAACTAAAACTTAAGTAAGTGGTAAGTTAGGAAGTGACGTAATTGTTAAGATCTTCCTCGCCTATGTTTTTCCACACACATTTCCGGTTCGACTTTTATGTAGTAGTTAAATTAACCAAAATTTAAATGTAAACTTGTCGGAAATAGTTTTTTCAAAATTTGACTAGGTTGATAAGTTTTATGTTTGCGATTTTGTGTAATAAGAAAAACGTTACAATTTTTAAAATGTTCTCAACTTGAACATCCTTCAATGAAATTATGCATTTTATAGCTCTGTAAATATTTCTAGATCAAATATTTCAACTAGATGCCACCGAAACATTTATTTACGGGATTGCTGTTAAATGATTATAATGCAAACGTCATCATTTATTGTGATTTGGAGTTAATACTTAATTTGCCTGTTAAAAATGTCCAAAATTTATAATTTGCGTGATTTGTACCTCACTTGGTAATTTATTATAATTTTGGAGAATCACTAGTTGCCTACGAGTAGTTGAATTTCAGATGATTAGATTGGATTTGTCCTAAGTTTTTTTTTTTTAAAAATGCATCACCGAAAATTCCACGGAATCACCACAATGTCTCTTGTCAAGCGAATTGTTTTATCGAAATATTTTTATGACATTAACATGCAAAGATTTTATAAATCTTTTTTAAATTTGCCAACTGTTTTGGTTTGTCGAGAGAACTTCCAGTAATTTCACTTTGACCTAAATCTGAAAATATTTCAGGGCTATTTCCCTGATTTGTGAACCTCGTAATTTGGACCGTTTTTAAAATATTGGAAACGTCCAAGACGCATTCTTGGCGAAAATTTAGTTCGGTTTTTTTTTTTTGGTACATGAATCACATTGTATCGTAAGCTGAGTTGACCACTGCATAAATTGATCAGGACTACTGTACTACTGTAATGACCATTTTTGATAAGGATTTCACTTTTCCAAGTTTCAAATTTAATTTTTGTACAGGCAAAAGATATTCCGTTGGCCACCTCTCAAGGATTTTTCTGTTCCATTTTTTTTATTGTAAATATCTAGAAGATAAATCACAACATTGGATTTGTGTGAAGTAGTGATGTCCAGAGATGAATCGAAGCCGGAGGAAAGAAAGACCAGGGATAAAAACGTTATCAGGTGTGGTAAATTTATATTAATAGTGACGTTTTCAATATTAATTCCCATTTGGCATTAATTATCTCTGTGACGTTCTTGGGTCGGACTTCGATTCGGCACAAAATGTTAATTTGTTAGCCGGAAGTTAATGAGCGAATGAACTTAAATTTCCGAAACTGTGGCAAATGATTGTCAACAGATATTTTCGAGTTCAGGTTTTTAAAATAGACTCTGGACAAGATATAATTTTGATCATACAGAGCTCGGGAAAATCCTGATTCCTGTCAAATCTACAATAAAACAATTTTCTTTTCAAGGCGTCAATGGTGACCAGGTAACTGATTTGATTGATCCCGGATATGTCTGGCCAGAATCTGGATTCCTGTAAGGTAAGCAGAGAGCTATTAAAATTGAAAATTGCTATTTTTTCATTCGAATATGTGATAATCTCGACAAAGGTGATATTAACTTTTCGTTAACACCTGGACATAGTCTCGATTTTAGACTTCGGCTTACTACAGTTCCCCAATTTTCTTTTTTTAATTTCAGGGTAGCAAAGCAGAACAGGAAAACTAAACAAAGGACAAATCCTAAAGTCAGTGGAATCCGAATTTTGTTACGAGAAACTATTTTGTCTAAATGCCAGACAAAAGTGGCGTATGCCGAGCGTGACCTTTAGTTTTACCTGTTATATTCACAGGTCAAGCTCTATTCATCAGGCAATTCGGTCAATTGAAGCAGACTGTACCTGCAATTTAACTTCAAAAATTCAAATGAAATCTGAATTAATCACTAATCTAATTTCTCTTTTAGGATTTCCTCAAGACAAATCATTCCTCCGATCTCTTATGATCGAGCAGTTGATCGCAGGCTGTCTGCGAGTTCAACAAGATGCCAGCACTTTCTCGTGTCGCTTAAATAATGGGTAAAGTTCTGAAATTACAAAATCGAACAAGTCATAGGAAAATTGAAAACCTTTTTTTATTTCAGGAGTCAGGAGACGAACATTTGGAAAGTTATACACAAAAAGGTTGATACTTGCTTGATGCTACTTGAAACTTATAAGGTCAATTTCTTTTAAATGGATTTTCCCCCCCTCTCCTGTTTAGTAATTGTGTCGTCTTTCGTGAAATGTGCACAAACGCCTCTTGAAATTAATCTCATCTAAACTGTTTAGTACAAAGCCTAATATATTTCAGCCAATAAGACCCCTAGCTGATATTCGTCCTAAATTCATTTTGATCGGATGTTGGATCCAGGACAGCACAGTATTAAAAGCGAACTCCAATTTACTTACAAATTACAACTAAATGAAACAACTCATTTAATGAAATTAGTCTGACGTGGACCGTGTTCTAACCAACTAAGCTTCATCGCATGTATCAGGATCTGAACACGAATAAACTGATTGCGAATCTGGCGTTCGAATCCTAGCGAAAGCAATTGTACTTAATCATTCCGTTCGTGTTTTAATCCAGCACTGCACACGCAACTCGAATACTAATAAAGGGCTCTTTAGAAGATACACAGTTGTGGTTCTTAAAGTGAAAAGATATTTGTTCAGACGTTTTAAACAAATATTGGGAACGTCCCCTAAATTTGGCATTGAGGTGAGATAGCTCGGCATAGTTTCTTGATTTGGACGATAAAAATATAATTTCTGATTCAATTTCTGGAAAAATTAACTAAAGCGATTTAATAAAAATGCATGTGCGATGACTACATGGACTTTCAGACATCTCTGTTTTACATTTACAAACTCTGATATCGAAATGGGAGCGTTTGGCTCTTCAGCTTTTTTCTTCCAAGCGAAGCGACGAATACACCGAAAGATCGAACGCAACTAGCAGACAGGAATTTCTTTATTCCCTAATGAAAATTGGATGTCACTTGAACTGAATCCGTTCAGATCATGTATTTAATATAAAAAATAGTAGTTCACTGTTCCCATACACAAAAAAAATAACAAAAATAGGACAAGCGTTGACAAAATTAATTTCGATTACCGGGAAATGTGATGTATCAACTAACTGAATCAGAGACCCAGTTTGACCTACACAAATTTTGAGACAAACGTTTTTTTTTTACAGAATGGACAAACTTTCTGCAAAAAAAAATTCAATTTATAATTTATCAAGAATAAAAATATAATTTGATAACTTTGCAATTATATAATATACATATATATTTGTTATCGTCTTGCAAGCGGACCCACATTAAATGATTAATGAAAAACAGATCCAATAGAAAAACAGTTCTTCCGTGTATGAAAAAATCGGAAATAGAAAATCGTCTAGCTTTGGAGGTAGGTTGATAATAACAGGTAGTTTGCGATCTTTTTCAGTTACGAGTTCAAGATGCACAAAGACATTTGAACTGCAGTTTGAAACATGGAATTGCTAAATTAGGAAATGCGGATCGTTTAAAAGGGAAAACCAGCGGCCAAATATACAGACCCTGGCTAGGACTCGCACAAGTTTGCATGGTTGCACATTTTTTCAAAATTGTCATTCCCTGCATTCTCCTGAGCTTTTTATTTTTTCCCTGAATTGTTCCTATACTTTTTTTTTTGTCCGGACAGATTCTCCTCACCCCTTTCTCTTAAGAATTCCTGAGCTTTCCTGTCAACTTCCCTGAATCTTAATTTAAGCAACGGGTTTCAGATATATTTTAGTAACAAAGAAATAAAGCTTTGTGGACTCTTGACTTTCGTGTTTCCCAATCGCATTCTACAATCAATGACGTATACATAATGGCCTTATCCTCCAAAGACCAAATCGAACTCCATTTTTGGATAATTCTATTCAGTAAAATACAACAAAAATTTGACTTCCGAACCCAAGGTTGAACCAAGCAAAAACGAAATACATGAAATTGGCTCAATTGAGTCAGTCCGCGAGAGAAAATTGGATTGAATTTGAAGTAAATTTCAGACTTGGATGTCAACTATTAAAACTCATTAAAATAGTTTTACCAGGAGATCCACTCTCAGGAGGATAGGCAACGCCGAGCCGCAAATGAACCGTGAAAATGAGTGACGACCAAAAGAAAAAGTGAAACATTAGTGAGTGTATGTGTGTGTGAGGTATGGTTAGTGAAACATGGTCGAAATGAGGACGACGAACCCGCCTGGGCGCGTCGATCTTCTCCATTTTTCAGATCATCTGGATGGTGTCCAGTTCATCCCGCTCAGCGTCCGTCACACCCCCGTCATGCTGAACATCGCCGGGTTCCCGTTTGCCGTCCCACGTGCCTGGATTCTCCATCACATCCGGTTGACCCATCAGTCGTCGCTCCTCTCGCTGGAAAAGAAAAGAACAGGTCAAGTTGTCGCAACACCCAAACGCCGTTCAAGAGATTTTGGCAACCGAACCATAATATATTAAATGACTAAGTATGGTAATAAAAGAATAAGAAAGTGCATCCCTGCGACTTCTGACAGGCAAGGTCAGATACCTACTCACCTTACGGTCGTCTGCCGCAAACTTTGCGAACATGTTGCCATATACTAGCTTGTCCTTTTGCTTCTGTTGCCGGATTTTATCGTTGCAGATGACTATCTGATTGGCGGCAGCTTTGTTGCTCGGATCGATGGTTAACACGGAGCGGAAGTCTTTGATAGCCAGGTCGAAGTCATTGGTGGATAGGTAGGACTGGTCGGCAAGAGAGATAATTTAAGAGTTCGTTCAAACAACTTGCAGACACCAAAGTTTCCATAAAGCCGAAATCTTAAGATATTCGAACCCAGAATATCAGAACACCATTTAAGATTTTGGACTGGACATTTGATGGGTATTGAACGGGGATTTGAACCCAAGCCGGTGCCATAGCGTGCAAGATATCAAGATCACCAATCCGGACAACAATAAAACAACCGTTACCTGCCCCCGCCGGAAGAGCCCCTTCTCGTTGAAGGGATCCTTGTCGAGCGCTTTGTCGCACGCCTCCCTGGCCTCCACGAACTCGTTCAGTTTGAGGTAGCACATGGCCAGGTTGAGGTGGGCAGCCAGAATCAGTTGCCGGCACTGTTCGTCGCTGGCCTCGTCTGTCGTTCCGGCACTGTCGCTCTCGTGTTGCAGGAACTCGTTGATGCGCCGGTACTGTTTCAGGGCCAGTGCATACTTGCATTCCTACACCGCACGGAATAAACAAACAAAAAAAAAATTGGCCACTCAAAGACTTCAGTGTTCTTAAAATTTTTTGTTTCTTTTTTTTTGTTTCCAATCAACTGTAGTCAACCGCACTACAGGCGTTACGTCCCCCTCATGGTG
>JAQGBY010005712.1:0-14233 GCA_034698785.1 Mycogona germanica | reverse complement strand
TGCAACTGTTCGATTCGAGTCACCTCTCTTTAAAGTTATCCCCATTCCCACTTTGCCTGTTTTACATAGTTCTTCATTTTATTAGTTTTTTTTAGTAATTTCGCAGCAATCGGCGGTGGTCGCACATACCAGTGTGTGTGTGTAGCCATTTCCGATGTGCTCTAGTTTAAAAATTAAAAATTATTTTATTTGACCAAGAGACAGCTGATGATAATAAGTGGTGTGCGCGAAACCGGTTTTAAACTCTGATAAATATAAATGCAAATTTTCCACAGGAGATGAGGATGCGGAATAATATTTTTTTTAGGCGAATCGATTTTATAAAATTTCTGTCAGTTGTCGTGTGTTTCCATTAATTAATTCTAACTACTTATTAGCACGCTATTATTATTTTTAAATAGTTTTATCGTCCAATGCTCTCCAGGGCACATTTTTATAAATTCCTTCTAACACGAGAATGAAGTCGCCACGGCTGGTAACCCTCTTCACCTCTACAAATAGCTTAAAACGCAAATCAGAGTCGGATAAGGAGAAAATGGGTTGGTGTCATGAACGAGAACTGTCTGCCCGCTGTGTTTGTTGTTTCACCGAAGCACTTACATTTTTAGTTGGGTGCCGTTTGGTGGCCACCATGACCGAAAGGGCAAACGGCTCGAATGAGCCCATTTAGCAGTTTTATTCCAAAACAGTTCCCGTACAAGAACGCCTCTTTGACTAGTGTGGCCCGCGCGCGATCTGTTTGTCCATGCGACTGAACCATCGTCAACGCAAGATCGATTAAATCAATTTGATCGATCGCGCATCCCCTTGAACGGATTGTTATTCGTAACACGTGTCTTTATTTCGACGGGCCGCTCGCCGTCTCCTTACGTAATTTTGGCACATCATTTCGATTAAGTGCCGATTGGACTAGAACTATAAAAGAATAGTTCCGTTTATTGTCGTTGATTTCTGCGCCTCTTTAGCGGCTATATTTGCGTTGCCGAGATGGGGGACGACGGACGTAAATGTTGCCGACATTATTGACGTCGTAAAATGCATTGTAGTCTATGTATATATGTATATACGAGAATGACAACGCCTATTACAATTTCGCGGTGAATGATGATATAGTGGTTACGTGCATGTAGATCGCGCTTCTTAGTGGTGATTGTTCTCGGTGACTTGGTCATACTGACGGTGTGGTGAGTCCGTGAAACACGCCTTGTCGTTTGACAGGGTGGGCAACACGGGCAACTGCCCAGAGGGTAAAGCCAAAGAACGTTGGAACCGCTGTTCCGCAGTTTTCCTGGCTCTTCCATTTCGTGTATTGCAATACATCTGAAAAAGATTCTTAGAAAACACTCCTATGAAGAAGTGATTCGTTAACAGTTATTTTTATTTAACAGTTAACATATTAAAAATAAAAATAAATCCTGACAAACATTCATTCAGTAAGTTAGTTTTCTTAAACCGATAATTGGTTAGATCATACATAGGTACAATAATCTTTTTTTGTTATGACCTTTAGAGAGAAATTGTGTATTGGTGTTCGCCTCATAACGACCAAGAGGGCGACTTGGTAATTTTCGTAAATCTATGCTGCTTAGGAAAGGAATCTTTGACATGTCATGATATCGCACAGACATGGATTACGATTTTACTTCTATTCCGAAAGAAGGCGTGCAAAGAAATTTATTTCCCCCTAAAAATTTCGAAGGTGTCCGCTAGAATCGAAACCGCGATCATGGACATTGAAATTGTTTTCAATGCTAACCATTACGCCACTCGACACCTTTAAAAGATTAAGTCATCAGGACTATAATAATCCCATTCATCTGTTCCGTAATTTCCGACCTGAGATAGCGAAGATCATTTATGTTTATGCCCAGGGTGTTCGTGTCCCAGGGCAGATTTCCCGGAGACCCGTGGAGATGCCTTGAGTGTAGAGCCATAATTCTTGTCAATTTACGTATATTGCTAAATTACCAACTGCCGGCCGCAGTTCCGCCCCCTTTCTCCAAACCAAAACCTACACGTTGTTACACATTTTCAGAATCAGGAGTAAATTACGTTATAAATCTGTCGGGCGAAGAAGGTGGCCGGGGATTTTCGGGGAACTGCACAGAAATGGTCATAGCTCATTATTTAATTCAAGGTGTCATGTGTTGACATCGGCCTATTCGGACCATCTCTCTTTCCCCTTGCCGTCGCTTGTGCGCGTCCTGAATTATTGAATTGACGATACCCGCTCAAATTAATCACCGACGATGCACAATATGGTCGGGAGATCGTCCCCTGTCCATTTGGACGCATCAATCACAGTTGCCTCGTTGCCACGGTGAGATTGATGCGCCACCTGGTGAGTGTGGGACCGACGCAGCCTTATATAGATCCCCGACTATGGCATTGGTTGATTTCATTCTATGGTACCGTATTGTGGATGTAAATAATCTTATGAATATTTTATGACTTGTAAAAACGTGTTAAAACGTTAAGAGTTTCTGTAAAATACTGCCTATATTTTTGTTTCAGCTTTTCCCAAGATATTTATCGGTTATTCAAAAAATGACTTGTAAGTCGGCCATTATCGGTATTAACATTTATATGATACGAGTCACAAAAAGCCTACTTTATATGAGTGATGGCATAAAATACAAATTGCCCCCCTCCAACTTTATGACCTGGTACAGACGTAAAAGTTTGAAATTGAATTTCTAGGTCAGAGATGTGTTCCGGTGATCCAGCACTCTTCGCGCCCTTTGTTCCGTAACACTATCCCTGATACGAGACCCCGGGATTGGATTGGGTTGTGATGGCATTTCCACCGAATTCTCCCCCGCCCTCGATAATAAAACTGGCGCTAATGCGACAGGGGGTGTACGAAAATGAGAGTGATCTCGTATAACACACGGGGATGATCGATCGTGAATCGACAAGTGATGCTCATGTATTATTGTCCTGTATATGTGTATCCTCCTGTAACCTGTAAAGTTAGTCTGCTCTAAGAAAGACATATGTCACTAAACCATTTGCTCCGGTTTTCAAAGCACTTTTAAAGCTGCCGAAATTGTGTAGTCTTAAACGTGCCAAAAGAGAATTAAGAAAATAGAAAAATGGTTCACGAAAATGAAGATACAGAAATGGAAAATTGGTCGCTTCTGTTTCTGGCTTCCGTTGTTTCAAATGTTTGAGTTATTTTTTTTCTCCCGTAGTTAATAAATGACAAACATTGACAGTTGCGTGCAATTAAATTTCATAATGAATTAGACATACTGCGAAATCGTTCAAGGCAATACCAAGAATGTTCGATTTATGGACTCTGGTCTCAGGCTTGTGTCGCTGAATTTAAGAACCCACAAGACGCCATCCATTTTCTGTAATGCACACGTCATCGCCGTTGGCGTTATTGATGCAACATCATCCTGAAGAGTTCGACGATTGGTTCATAGATTGTCGAATTGCTCAAGAAATTGAAACTCTCGATAACTTCATACCCAGTAGAAGTAATGCATCGCTATGTCACGGCTATAGCTATTTTGTGTTCGAAATGCGAATTTCCAGGCTTACAGAATATACACGGCATGTGTGCATGTTGTTTCTAGCTCGGTCCATTAGTTGGGTTTATATAGATTCAATTGACTTTATATTGAAAATGTCAAATAAAAGCACAAAGCTAGATATCATAGCGGCATTATTCGAAAGTCACAGTGAATTGGCGTGATTTTGCACTTTTCCTTAAAATAAGCCATTTATAATGAAAATTTGTCTACAAACTGTGAACGTCTTTTAATTAAGGCAAGCACAATGGCGAAAGGCAGGGATAAGTGCTGGCTCGCATTTCACTGGGCAACTACTTTTAATTACGATTTTTATGACAGTAGGTGGTTTTTAAAAATGTTTTGTTTGAACAACTTGGAAAAAACATCTGCTGCGTATTTAAATTTAATATTGATATACATGTACATGTATTCAATAAAAATGGGGGTTGTGTCTGGGACAGACCGGACGAAAAAGACGAACGAGAGTTGGCGATAACTCTTCTAATATAATAATAGAAAATTATTATTTAAAATGACCCATCCCGGGCACCCCCCCCCCCATTTATATTGAATATAACCCAGACGTTCTTCCTATTCTATTGTATGTACATGTATGCCCACATAAATAACACAATATTGTTTATAATCACACTTCCCCCTAACTGACATGCGGCAAATTTGTGCCTAGAAGTCTTTTTTTGTTTATCTGTTTTTTATATTCTTCGAAATGAATTGGCCCACATTTGCAATCAATTTTCTGAAAATTCTGTCGTGCCTGGGCCTTCAATATGGGTTCCAGAGGGGGAAGAACATCCAGGGTGCACTCGAATGGTTTCTTCATGGGGTCTGTCAGGGACTTGAGGATCGTCGACGGGTTGCAACGGTGTTTGTCGATATTAGTAAGGCCTTCGACAGCTGTCACCATGAGCATCTTCTTGATAAACTTAGTGTCTATGGTATCACTGGTTCATCACTGGCTATCTTTAGGAGTTACTTGACGGGTCGATATTTTCGGGTTATGAAGGGGTGTACACTTAGTGAAGATTTCCTTGTAACATGTGGCATTCCTCAGGGCTCACTTCTTGGGCCAATTCTATTCTTGATTTATATTAATGATATGTTTAATCTTCCTCTTAAGGGCTCCCTGGTTGGATTTGCTGATGATACGGCTTTACTTTGCATCGGTGATGATGTATTGGGACTGCAAATGGATCTTGCTGGGGACTTCGAGAGGCTTGTAGTCTGGTTCGATAAAAATGGCCTTTAACTTAATATTGGAAAAACGGTTGCTATGACTTTCTCTTATAGGAGATGTAGAGAGTGTATAATTGATAGTTCCCTCGGTACTCTTAAGAATGTTGACACTTAAGTATTTGGGTCTCCTATTGAGTTATGACCTCTCCTTTGGACCTTATATACAATCACTAGGTGGTAAACTGAAATCTGCTATTTATATAATTAGGAGGGCAGGAGTTAACTTCCCGGTTAAGTTTGGGGTAATACTTTATAATTTGTTTTTTTTTGTCTTATATTAACTTGTTCATAATTTTTTGGGGTTCTGCACCACAATGCTATCTATCAATTATACAGCGCCAACAGAATTGCTGCCTTCGACTTATTACACAAACTTCTAGGTTGCAGCACCAGGTGATTAGATCAAAAGGCCTTTTTAAAAAGCTTAACCTTCCAACAATAGCTAAAATTTTCAAGACAAGGGTCCTTGAGGCCGAATTTTTATTGCATCAATGGCTCCCTACGAGACATTTAACCCTTTCTGGATCTCAAAAATACCGCTTGCCAATTCTTTGACTTGTAAACTCGCAGCGTGATGTGCGCTATCAATTTATGCATCTGGCTAATGTATTAAATTTATTTGTGGATGATACATCTCTAATAGTTTACAAGAGGCACCTGAAGAATGCTTTCCCTCACCTCTTCAATGCCACAGTTGTTATTGCGTCCCATCACTCTGATGCGTTATTGGACACTTAATGTTTTAAACCTTGGCTTGCTTTCTCATCGGGTTGGGTCACTTGTGACTCTGTCCCGTTGGGCATGCTGGCTGGGGTTGTGACTCCTGGTTCGCTATGGTTGTGCCTGACGGCCGCGGACTAATCCCCGCCTATAGCAATGAACCATCATCTTCCGGATTTGGTGGGCGGGTGATGCTGTGTTATCGTTGTTGGTGTTGGGGGGCCTCTGGTGGATGTCTCTTTGTGATCTGTATAGTCTTACTGTCATTGGATTTGGGCTCTTTGGGGTTTTTTTGGTGGTGTGACTTGGCGCTGCGAGGGGACACTGTTGTGGGATTATTGAGGCTGTTTTATGATTTGGAGTTGGTTGTTATGCTTTTGGCCTCTTCTGGGCGGTATTGGGGGGCACCTTGACAGCTCAGAGTTTAGTTGCTGTTCCAATTTTTTCATTGTGCCATACTTTATCGTCAGATGATCAGGGATGACATGGTCTTCTCACGTGTGTCCTCAGCCACATCCATAGCGTGGGTCTTCCATTGTATTTGTTGAACCAGGGTTTCATGATGGTTTTATGATGGTCATAATTTGGGGATATTTGGGATATAATTTAACTTTGGGATATAATTTAACTTTGCCCGTGGTGGATGTTGTTGATGGTGTTGCTGATGAGGATGTCGTTGCTGCTCATTGGTGCTGTGTCTTCTCCATTCATGCGCGAGTGACATTGTCTGTGTTCTCAACTGACATTTGGATTTAGGATGGATGTTCATCTTGTTACACATTATTATTTTTTTTGGATGTGTATGTTAATTTGGGAGAATATTCGAGGCTTTCAGTCACGTGCTCAAGTGAGCGTCGTTACATGTCTTGAATCATACTCACATTTGCCTTGGAGGTTTAAATCATCGTGTGTATATTAGTTCACTGGGAACTTCTCCATTTGGCACAATTCCGATACTTATCATTATAATTAGCTAAACATTTTCAAAGTTATATTTAACTAACATTATTTTTCGTTATTTTCCGCAAACAAAGCGGATCACTCTTCAGTCTGCCAGGACTGTTCTTTAACATTCTCCTTTTCGCTCTCCGGTCGCTCCTCTTAGATGCCAGCTTTGGCTGGTATCAAGGAGAGACCTTAAACCCTCTCCCTCAATTCTTTGAGAGAGAGGTGAAGACAGGATGGTTGTCTATTATGCAACTACCGTCACAGACCCCCCCTCTATTGGAAGCATCATAAGCCAGATAACATTTGTTCGCTAAATTTGTTTGGTATTGCGTCGCTTCTGTTTCGAGAAAATGCTCTGAAAAATAATGCAAATCACATTCAGATAGCTGATGGAGTGTGTCCTATTATCATGTACATTTTGCAATTGTTCCAGGAAATGTTCGTTCCAATCGCAATGTCTCATACATTTGTTTAGAAAGTCAAATTCACACTGCAAATAGAGGCATCAGAGTACAGTAGTTTCGCCTTTTGCTAAACCACTGGGAGCGTCGTGCCCGCCTAATGAGTCATAATAACAATCGACCGAGTAGTTCCCAAATTATTTATCTACTTTTAACTCTGAACGAATCATTCGATTCTGTGATGCACCAATAACTGTGATGCACACATGTTATTTTCGACCATTTACGAAAATGAGACACCACTGGTTACCAGTTTCCGGATACGACATTCGCAGTACATAGTGTGTGTATGTGTGTGGGCGATGTCGCTCCCATTCCATTCCACCAATCACGCTCCAGAGAGTGGTAACGCACCCGCTATCACTGTCAACGCAGCCACCGTTACTTCCGGAAAAGCAAGCTTCTTATTGGAAGATTGTTATCGCAATCACTTCTCGATTTACTCAGTAAAGTGTAAAAGTTTCCATTCGCGTTTGAACTTTAAGGCGGAGAAGGACGAGCAAAAGTATACGGGATGATCGTGTGTGTGTGAGAAGAGTGAGCGAAAAAGATCGCAACGTATTAGCCGAGTTATGTAAATATATATTCGCCCGGCCCGACGCCCCAATATCGAAGACGACGTGCCGCTTAATTGTGTTGGGCTTCCATGCGTAAATGCCGCCTGGATGACTTTTCATTCACGACTGCAGCACCAGACATCTTCCTGAGACTCCCCCCTCCCCCATCAGTCCAAACCAAAAATCTTCTAAGCCGCAGAATAATTTTTTGAAAATAAGTCGTTCGTCATGTCATCTAATTCTTTTAATGAGAGCGCCTGCCAAGTTTTTTTTTAAATAGGACAGCTTATTTTAGACAAATGCTCAATCGAGCTAATTATGAGTCAAGACAAAACTATCACATGAGAAGACATCACAAAATAGTGGATTGGTATGACGTTACAAAATGGATTTTTAAATATTTATCCATGTGTTTTCACAGGGGAATAAGAGTAATTCCAGTTTTTAATTTGAAATGTCCAACGTAGGCACACACAACAAACCACCCCAATCATGCCTGCTGATCTAGCCACCGAAATGACTGCTGCCACTGAGATGGCAAATTGTAAAGCATAAATGTTTTGTGTGATTGCCTGAGCACGGGGCAGCAAGTCACATACGATGAAAGCGTGCACACTGTGTAATACTGTGTATTTGATTAACGATTGATTTGACTGTATTTTTTAATCTTTCAACTGAATATATTTTTCTATTATACTGAATACAATTTAACTGTATTTTTTTAAATAATTTTTGAAATTTTATTCATTTTAAATCAGGATGTTCACTTTATATTTAATTTGTTCAAGCTGCTATACGAGCGAAATTTGCCGACATTATTTTCAAACTGCACAAGAGACGCGTTCTGAAACGTGATCTAAAAGAATACGTTTGTAGCTGTTAATAAATCTCAAAAAGCGAGTAGTACAACTCCAGAATTATAAATCACGGTTTACACAAAACGATGAATGAATGAGTGACGATTTGCGAATTGGGATTATGTTAGTTTTTGGCCCCGCGAAACCGAGAAAGCCTAAATTAATTTTTTTAGAGTGTTTCCTAGAACTCATAACCCACATTTTATTGTCCTTGCCAATAATTCCATATATCCATAAATCATGAATAATTACATAAATCATGACGATAGTCGTATCTATTACGATTACACAATAACCATCACCGTTTTATACCCTTCTTATAAAGTGTTATTATTCAAACTGTATTTGTTCTTCCCCGATTTGAAAATAGCTTCATACAAAACTAACCTAGGTCATAAGGGTCACAACTTACGAAGACAATTGTTTATCGCTCGATCCGCCACATTTATCGCTTATCAGCCGCTGTCATTCTACTGACGACATAAATTTTTGGCGAATAAGACGATACGTCATACGGTTTATTTTCCATAAATTCATCTGCATCTTAGGAACAGATTTATACGGCACCGGTAGAATCGGTGTCCGATATAAAAACGCACCAATCTGTAGTACCGAACCCGACCTGGCACTAAGCCGCATCTGAATGGTGAGGACTTGACGCACTTAGGGTCTGGGGAGAACATAGCGGTGATATAAAAAGTAGGCGACACCAGGAATTCCCAAGAAGCAAATTGCAAGTGAACTGATGAGTATTTACACGCGAATTAAATCCAATTTACAATTTTTTATTCGTTGGTATGAACACAACCAAATTAGTTATTAATATTTTTTTCAAGGAAGTACGATATCAACACAATTTATCGTCTGTCAGCATAGTTTAGTGAATCGCACACAAATGGTGCATTTTATCCTGGGACACCAGATTGCAATAAAGGAAGTTGATTTGGTATGTAAAATCAAATTTTTGGAGTACTAAAAAAACTGCACTTCTAATGTTGATTCTCTGAGGATTTTTCATTTTATTGAAATAATTTCATTTTGAAATCGTTTATATAATTTCATTTTGAAATCGTTTATATAATTTCATTTTTAGATTTCCAAAGTTTCGTGAAGATAATTTTGATTATATTTGATTTTTTAAATATTGTTTATTCAAATTCGAAATTTGAAGGCTTTTTTACGATATATTGTGGCATTCCCCATATGAATTTAATGATTTTTGAATATGCTAATAACACTTAACTTATTTTTTTAAAACATTTATGTAATATTGATGTGAATGGGTATCGAAATTTGTAGAAGTTAAAAACACAATGAGAAATATAAAAAAGCGAGTACGCCGCTCGGTACATCTTTTCATTCACCAATTCCGAGTAAAAACATAATGATACCATTGAGGAATTTGAAAAAGTCACATGTTGCCCCAAAATTGGAATAATTTTGTTATAATTTGCGAATTTAGAAGACCATTGTTATGAATTCGTTTTTTAAAGCAATTGTAGAATTGAGAAAATGAATTTGTGCGACTTAGCGCCTCTCCCAGCGGCAATTGTCATCATGTGCCAAATGACAATGTTTCAAGAAAAAGCAATTGATTAATAAACACAATTGCTCTCCCTCTGCATACACAAGACTATTCTCTTATGTAGTAACCAGATCAGTCTTGGATATAGCATCTTCCAATCTGTGTCCAATGTTTACAATAGAAGCCGTCAGCTATTAAATTCGAGAGAGCGAGCGAGGAGGGCAAAACCCTCAAGATGATGCTGAAGATGTCTGGAATCGGGAGACGAGTTTAATCCAAACCGCCGTTCAGTGATAGCGCCTTATTTTGTTTTCACAACGAGTCAACATGCATTAAGTGTTGTGTTTGTGTGGGTGTGGTGTCTTCGCTCCACAAGATCCAATATACCATTATCGGAGCTTGTCTACTCCGAATACGCACTAAAAAAATCGTCGTCGCCTTTCGTCTTCGTCGTCAACCCCGACTGTCTTATATAGTTTTGCCGGGTGGCGCCGACTTCCTGTTATCCATCATCTGATTATCCGAGGCGAGCTCTAGCAGTATTGGTGGCTGGGAATATGGCTTTTGTTTTCAAGCTGCTTTTGACAGGGGCACTCTAGAAACTGGTTTTTCATACGCTCGAAAACCGTTGCGGCGACGATGGTGAGACGCGCCCTGGCGTTTTGCTCTCGGGTGCCGTCTAGCGAGCATTTCTAGAAAGTGATATGACAAACGGTCTCCGTACCGTTAAATGTCAGCTCGGTTTTGGTACGTGTCTCAACGATTGTGGTGGTGTTTTACACAAATGCTTCCAAGTGGCGAATGAAGCGTAACCAATAAAATATGTTTTAGATGAATGGTAATGTCTTAGAATTCAGAAAGGAGCATCATGAATGCCGCATTTCCACGCCATTTCACATTGGTGTATCCTAAGGCGATGAGTTTCATCTATTGCTAGATCTAGATAGATTCTTAGAGAAGTTTCGTGACAACCGGGAAGCACTTGACGTCATTAAAACATTATTTTACGAATATCTGCTTCTGGGTCCTTTCAGTTTCTTGGTCTTGATCGACGATCGGTTCACAATGTAGTAAGTTTCAGTCAATGTTTTAATAAGTTGATTTGTTTAAATTTTTATTTCTGTGGAAATTGTTTATCGTGACATCCAATATATTAAAATACTTTTCACTTTCAACCGTTTAGCCATTGCAAAATCGGTTAAGCGCCTTTGACGCTGACTGGCGTTCGGGGGTCGTATTTTGAGATCAGTCGTTGGACGCAAACGACAGCTATACGCGTCTGGATCAACAACATAAACGTGACCGTGTGTGGCAAATATGATGGGCTCTCCGGTCAATAGCTATGGCGACATTGATGACCCCCAAGATAACAGATATGACCGCGACCATCGACTTCGCGAACGAAAGTTTCCTGACCCAAGCCGCGATACGAGCTCTCTGGCCATGAGCCCACATAGCCGGAGCCGTAAATGAGTCGCTGAACCGTGAAGCCGATATCACCCATTTTTTTGTTCTCCCGGGTATTTATACAAAACCAGTGTCGGTGGGTGGTCAAAATGTATCCAAGTGGTTGTAGAAAAGGGGTTTCCATCCTTGGAAAGATCCAGTATGGATGGTTTCTCATTATTTATCCACTTACCAACACGTACACGACTCCCGAAATCTTGTCTAAGATATTCGCGCCGTTATGTTTCATCCTGAGGAGTGGGGCCAGCGCACTGAAAGACAATATAAGCAGCTACCCATTGGACACTTTAAGACAGTGTTATGGATTCCGGCCAATTTTGCCCATGACTGTTAAGCACCCGAGGCTAATGCCACTGCAAGCATCTGCCGAAATTTGGCAACCGTATCTTGACTAGTTCTGTGATTTTATATCTCCATTCTTTCCTTCTTCAGACAGCAGCCATATAGACACAAGAGATTTTCTTGGCGCTTACATGGGCGTCTTTTATTCGATATTCGGCCACTTACCGTCAAATCTGACCAATTAGCCAAGGACTATGCCACAACCCCATATGATCATATTAGCAAAGAATTAGCAAGAATACTCAAATGGACGCATTAGTTTGCGAATGAAGGTGGTGACCTCTGGTGGGTTTCCAGATAATCTGTCGGTTCGTTGCAGTTGTTGATCAAAGAAATGTCTGATGTTTTCCATTCAGTTTTCCACCCAACAGTCTTAGTGACGAATTGAAATTTGACAAATTTGGCGTCACTAGCGGCGGCAATATGCTCCCATGCGTCACCTTGCAAATGCCGAAATGTGTGTGAAGTTGTGGAACAAAGAGAATTGTTTATTTCAGACAACTTTATTTGTAAAACAGTTTTCTTAATTAAATTTTTTTCCTGCATGGTATGGCTACTTCACTGTGAAAATATTTAATTCACATCTCTTTGAAATATGTTTTGTCTGTCTACTGAGAACTTAATTCTGTCATATTACTCATTCGAGAACATTGGATAGCTTTTCTAAGCTCCGATATTTTCTTATGCAGTGAATAACGATAGGCAATGTCAAGCTAAATTGCGTTATGTTATTATGTTCGCGGAAAATCCCCCATCTCCGTTATTTATGTGGGATGAGGCTCGCAGAACAATCGAAAACAAGGTGTTGTACAATGTAGTGGGGGAACTCGAAATCGATAAATGTGGAAAGACTGAATGCTAAAGAGATGCTTTCGTACGAATAACGTACTTGCCCTATTTGTCTGAGCTATTTCTGTGTTGGATTACAGTCGCTGATGTTCCAAAATATGATTAAAAATATTTTAATAAGTAATCGATCAACCTGACATTTCGTTTTACAAAATCATGATTATGCATACCTTTTCTTTGGCATCTCATGTAGGTAAATTACGATGACATGACAAAATTCAATTACTCATTGTTACATCCTGTTCTAGTGCAAATTGTTTTCATCGATTTGATTATTTCGATAAAAAACAAATTACGTGTTATTTTTGCATAAAAAATATGATAAAATGGGAGAACCGAAGTCGACTTGGCTTTCGCATAAAGATTTATTGTATATTGATTTTTGTATGTACGAATTTGCCATTCATACTTGGTCGAACGAATAAAATAAAGAGAACTAATTTGCGTCTCTAAATTTAAATTCAGCATCTTAAACTTAAGAAACAGCTAAAAACAGCTGTGAATTAGTGAAGTGAGTCTTTGAGTAACATGTTGTATACAATCCAATTTCGATTTCTTGATCTTGATAGGATTTTCTAATTAGGTATGAATGAGATATTTATTTTGATTCATTTTACAATGCAAAGTGAATTAGTCTCTTGGCGCTCTGGTAGTTTTTTAGTGTGATAAGCTTAATGTTGGAACCAGAGTGGCATTTCTCTGTAGATTTCAGTTACTCGTCTTTGAGTCACCCACCCTGTATCAGTAGATAGTGTCTGTGTAGTCACTCCACATAAGCCTCGCGATCCATATCGACGTCTGCATTTTTTATGGTCACTATCATTGTGATCTACTGTATATACCGTTATACTGTGCATGTGTACAGTAGTAGCCTGAGCCAGCAACGAGCTGCCACTTGGTTTGTCTCGTTCGCTCCAGCTAATGAACAAAAGTTGACCCTGCGTGGGGTCCGCACGGACGCGCGCAAAATGCGGGATTATTTTTCGCGATTGGCGGCACTACTACTGGTGACAGGTCAGGCTCATTGCCCGCATTGCAATCCATACTTTTTTTATACCATATCGTAGGCCGTTCGAGGTGAACGGGACCGAGATTGGATCCGGCCAATGACGGAAGATTGACGTGTCAGGATTTTGTGAAGAACGACGGAAGACTCTCTGCAATTGCACTTAAAAACCAGAAATGGTTCAAATTTTGGGGTGCCTCTGATTAAAGCGGAATAGAGCATTGGCACTGGAACTTGGGATAGACACCCAACACACTCCACTTCAGTAAAAAATTGAATTAACCAAATTTGTATTTTTTATTTCCCATCACTGCACTACAGGCTTAAATTAAATTCGCAGTTATACATCAAGTTAAATGGGAACTGATTGAGCCAGTACAATGACACGTTTCGTGATTTACTTAAAGCAGGCAGGATGGACAATTGTCATACGAGAGTAATCCGACATTAAAATCTTCTATAAAATGGGTCAATTCAGGGTATTTCAATTTTCGGGGGTATTAACATATTGTACTGGAATAACATACTGCCACCTAATTTCTAGACGCACCCACTTTAGTTCTCTTTTGAATAAAATCACCTTGTAATTAAGGCGGAAGTAGCATTCGAATTCCTATCGTGCACACTTAAAAAAATGTCTAATTTTAATGACATTTATTGTCTTTTGAGATGTGGAAAAATTAAGAGAAATAAAATGTCTCAAATTAAAATTCTCTCATTTTTAAG